>BQNB010170791.1:0-10734 GCA_026074375.1 Tanacetum coccineum | reverse complement strand
ATAACGTTGTTGATTGGTTCGAGTGGCTTTCGTCCTTACATGTCTCAAACATGGTGAGGTTGGTTCTCGAAGGAGTAGGGGGACTCTCTTGTGGTCTATTTGGCGTTTTCGGAACCTTTTGATATTTTCGAACCCTTTTGATATTTTCGAACCCTCCTCCTAAAAAAGCTTTGCTTTGGGACTCCATTGTTTCTCAATCGTTCTTATGGATTTTATCTAGAAATCCTAAGTTTAAATGTAATAGGGATGGGTGGTTACAAAACCCCGTAGCTAGCATTGTTTCTATGTAATCTCTTTTTCTAGCTTTGGCTAGTTATTAATAAAATTCCGCCGTTCAAAAAAAAATTACAACATATGTTTTCATCGATCTGGGCATAAACAAAAGGAGTTCCTTCTCTTTTGCCCATGTATATATGAGACTAAACCTTGTAAACCTAATCTCAGCCCATGACTAAACATTTAACTTAGAGTAAATTACACGGTTCGTCCCTGTGGTTTAGGCCAAATCTCTATGGTCGTTCCTGATCTTTTTTTTGCCTCGTTAATCCTTAAAAACAAACTATGTAACACCATCCATCCCTATCTCTAACGATCGTTATTTTTCTTAGTTAAGTTCCGTTAACCCTATCCGCGTGCGTCACACGTGAGGGTATTTTTGTCCTTGTCTTTTTGCCCCGTTTATAATACTTTTTTAAAAAAAATTATAAAATAAAAAGTATATAATTTATAAAAATATTTATGCTTCGAAAAAATATTTATAAAAAATATTCGAAAAAAATATTTATACATCAAAAATTTTTATAAAAGTTTTATACTTTGAAAAAAAAAATTATACTTCGAAAAAAAATATATTTTTTAATTTTTTTATAAAATAAAAATTTTATACTGTGAAAAAAAAGGATTTTTATACCTATGATGCATCCATACGCTCCCTACAAATCAAATCATATATGGCCAAATGCATAATAGAGCAAAAAAAAGGATTTTAAAAATATTTTTTGAAGTATAAAACTTTTATAAAAAATTTCAAAGTATAAATATTTCTTTCGAATATTTTTTTATAAATATTTTTTTCGAAGTATAACTATTTTTATAAATTATATACTTTTTATTTTATAAAAAATTTAAAAAATATATTATAAACGGGGCAAAAAGACAAGGACAAAAATACCCTCACGTGTGACGCACGTGGATGGGGTTAACGGAACTTAACTAAAAAAAATAACGATCGTTAGAGATAGGGATGGATGGTGTTACATAGTTTGTTTTTAAGGATTAACGAGGCAAAAAGAAGATCAGGGACGACCATAGAGATTTGGCCTAAACCACATGGACGAACCGTGTAATTTACTCTTTAACTTATATAAAATCGATCAGCTTACAATTGATGGATAGAGTTGTCAAATTCCTTTAAAGCGAATGTTTTTTTTTCTCTAGATTTTAATATTCTTTTCCCAAATAAAGTGTGAAATCTATAAATAAAAAAAAATAATTAATCAATGATCGATGTTCAAGACAGTTGCCGATGGCTAATTTTTCCAGTCACTAAGAACGCAAAATGAATTTGGTGAAAAAAGAACGCAAATAGTAAATTTTTACTACGTTATATTGAAACTTTGATTCTGATGATCCATCCATTTTCCAAAAAAGAGATAATGTAGACGAAGGTGAACATAATTTAAGTTTACATGTTTAAAGTTCTCATTTATAAGTCACGGTATGCAACAATTATAAGCTCACAAATGACGCAATTTAGATATATAACACTGTGTCGGATTTATCTTAACTAAATGTTGCCTAGCGTTCCATATAACATCGAGTATATACTCCGTATACAAAAAATCAAGGATATGGAAGGCGATTCCTTTAATTATGGCGAGATTCCCAATTGAGTATACAACTATAATCAGTTGCCATCATATCGGGCGTTCATTAAACAACCACTTCTAGATCGTCTAAACGTGACGAAGATCAAAGCTTTTTAAATCACAATACTGGACTTGTAAATATTAAGCTAACATCATCTCGGGGCTCACTGTTCCTGTTAATTTCACATTAAATTTCTCGTGAAAAATGAAGACGAACACAATGATGAGGACCAAAAACAGGATATGATTATGTTTTTGATCAAAATCGCGTATGATTTTTTATAATTTACAGTTTGAAGAAAGTCAATGTACTATGATCAGAGATTATATTGTCATCAAAGCTAGGTATCCTCCAAGAACAACATCAGATTTCTTTTAGCTTACAGCTGTCGGGTAATGGACGGAGATTGGTATTTCGCTCTTATCTTTGACGATTGTCATGATTTGTCCTAGATGATATTGAAAAGAAAAAGAAACCAATATGATAATTTAAATTTAAACCTACTATGATCATTACACTTAATAAAAAAACTCAGCGTCATTAAGAAGATACTTCATCAAGAATCCATGAAGGGAGAGACGTCAAACTTCATTTCAATTGCAATAAACATGAAATAAAACACAGTGCGGATGGTGATAGAAACTGCATAGATCTGTTAAAAAAGAAAAGACTTTAGCAACTAAAAAAGTTTGACCAAGTGTTGGGATTTGATAATCTGTTAACCGTTAACAACACGACTGTTTGCAGCGGATTATTGGATCATGTTTGGTACTATTTGATTAACAACAATATAAAATAACAACAAGGGTAAATTAGAAATTAACCTTGAAGACCAACGGCAAGGAATTGAAATCCGATATCTAGAAAATGCATTCCGAACTAGATGAGTTAAATTACACCTCTAACGGTTGGACCTCGCACACACACGTCGAACAATACGTCACGATGCCTTAGTCGTTTTTGTTTGCTTCTTCAAGTATCCATAACAACTTGCGTGTGTAGTATTTGCTTTTAAAACAATGTTCTTATTGTCGAAATTGCCTCTAAACAAAAGAGAGAAGAATATAAAACAATACTATTGTTTATTATTTATGCTTGCCACCTAGTACGATTAGAAAGAATAAGAACAAAAAACAGGAAAAGATACAAAAACACCTTTTGGTATCTCTTGTTTCCTTTGTTTGCCCCCTTATATGTGAAACACGGGAACAAGAAGAAAAAAAACTATTTTTCTTTAAGGGTTGTTTGTGTCAGACGATTTGTGTTTGTGAATAAAGAGTGGAGCGTATGGAATCATTAAATGAGGAGGAGAGGGGGTGTTTATATATCCCTCTAATCCTAGTTGTAGATCAACACTAAAACCTTGAAGATAATCTCCAAGTTCTTAGCTTATCACAACTCTTCCATCTTATCATAAACACTCATCATTATCATTATAATTTGCACACAAAACCCTTTCTAGAATCCTTCAAATTCTGCCACTTTTGGGATGGGAGGACAAGAGTTTCGTTCCGACCATTTAAGCCTTACTCTTTTTTATTTTACGGATATATAAAGTTAGTTAGCGTGCTAACGGAAACTAACTGCCGTTTTTTAAATATTTTTACGTGATGATGAATACATATTATATATTTATTAAATATAAACAAGTTAACATATATTCAAATTTTTAGTGAACGTAGCTCTTTCGTGTTTTCATACGTGTGTGCCCCCAATAGGCTCACACATTTCTAGTCGTATTAGTGTTAGTCCAACTACCATAATCCAACAGCTCTTTCCCTCTCTCCCTACCGTAGACTTTGGAGTATGGGCAGTGAGCTCGACTGCCATATATAACTCGACGGATGGGAAACGTATTAGCAACACTCTATTGTTTTTAAAACATAGAAATGTTCTGAGATCAAGATTTCAATAACATCTCTGTAGCATGTGTTTTGTATCTCTGACTTATATCATCCCCCCTTTGTTCAAAATACCGTCTAAACCATGGATTAGGACCTAACTCATATCCATATCAGTTTTGCCATCTTGTATTCTCAATTATAGAACTTAATGCAGTTTTACCAAATGTCATATCAAGTAATCATCTGCTTTACCCTTTGGGTACGGCCACCTAATTAAGTCTGATTAATTCTGGGAGACGGCTGCTATATGGTAATCATACTACACATCAAGTGGAGGAACCATTATCTTTGATCGAATACGCCAAGAGTTATGATTGATGCTTCACATCACTTAAATCAATAGCATTTATAACTACCTTTTCAGGGTTAGTTTTTAGCGTCTTGACTTAGAATTAAAAAAGTGATTTCCACCACATACCAAAAACTTGTTTGTATCTCAAGTCTAAGGATGAATTTAACTAACACATTTTTCGATAGTTTACTCATGTCTAAGTATTCAAAAGTGAAAAAACGAAGGTTGGGAGTCTAATATGAATCACACCTTGTGAATAACATAGAGTTTGGCGGGAACCATTCCATTTATTCAATGAACTATAAACCAACACTTCTACATTTACCTATGTACAATCACTCCTTACTGTTAACGGCAATGGACATATTTAGAATGATAAATCATCATGGATTAAACATGTAAATATAGGTTAACAATTATTATATGTATGGATGCAACAATAATGAAAAAAACTATCTCGTATCTTATTTCGCATCAGAAAGTAACAAATTATCTTACATCTACAATTATTCCAAATACTAAAACAGATATGATGAACTTAATTAGCCAAGTTGAAGTCCAATGTTCCAAATTCTCAGCTATTTCTCGTTACAGACAGCTTAAATAGTTATCTAATAAACTTTCCGAATACTTTGTTTCAAATTATAAATTTGTGGAAAGAATTTAAAGTATGATGGATTGTATTATGTCTATAATTTGACATACTATTGCAAGAATCATAGTATAGGATGTGGACAATACTTTAACGAGTCAGTATTTGAAGTCAACAACAATTCCCTATCTCAGACAGTCATCTTTTACAAGTTTCTTAAAATGAGACGTCGTATTCTCTATCTTTAATGTGTATTGCAATCTCATGCATCTAAGATGAGCATATCTAGTGTGTAGATTTAATCATAAATGATTGAAATCTTACTATAATTAGTATTGATATTTTTTTCAGCAGCATGTGTACACAAACAACAGACTATGCCTTATATAATTTAGTAACATTTCAAGTATTTGTTTTTAACTAATTCATCTAAATCACTTTATTAATTAGATATTGTTGTTATTAGGTATCCTAAACACTCTCAATTAGATACAGTTGTTGTTTGCAGTTCTCATCTGCTACTAGTGCAAAAGTTTAAAAAACCAGTCTCAACACAATGTATATTACATTGTTGAATCCTTAGTTATAAACACAAGGTTTTCATCCATGTATTAAATTATCTCAAGTGAAACATATCATTTAAGACTTGCTTCAATGATGTATTGCATTGTGTTGGACTTAATTTCCGCATATGCTTATTACACAATAAAATTTCTCATTCAAAAGTATGCTTGTTTTATTTTCCTATTTTCCAAGTGAAGTCAATTCCAATCTTAAGGTATTAAAATCTAGCTTAAATGGAATGATGCTTTCCATATGGTTAGAACACATATGATATTTTTAAGAGAAAATAAACATAGTGCTACCCCTTGATGTCAGGTGTTGTACTCAGGAAGTTTCTTAATTTTAATCAAAAATCATATTATGATTAAACTTAAGATCTCAGCTCCAAGATGCATGATCTAATCCATACTTGTCTTCTTTTATCTTGTATACTTTATGAAGATTATATATACTCATACCCCTTTTGATTACACACCGTCCTCGCAAAAGTAATCATAAAGAAAAGAGTTATAAAACTTAATTGTCATATTACAAATATAAACTCATAACCTTTGGATTACACCCGTCATCGCCAACGGTAATCTTAATGAAAGTGTTATGATCCTTAATTCACCATATGTCAAGATTTCAGAAAAAAACTGTTATGACAATTAGTTATATATTATTTAATTAATGCTGGTATAACAAGAAAGATTTTAATCATAGTTAATGCTTGTCTTGAGTAAGATTAAAATACTCTTGTCATCAGTCAGGCATTAATAAGTATACAATTTGTCCTTATTGAGCCTTTCTTCAAAAGATACTCATTTTTTCTAACCTAACATTTTACTGTTTGTATAAAGATCAATCAAGCCTAACAACATATGATTTGTCTATATTAAGGATTGCATCTTTTCATTTATAGTTCTAAGATATTTATCAGATTCAAGATATGATAACTCATCTTATTAGTTAGCAGGTTTATTACGACCCTTTAACTAATATTCCTCAACATTGATATAAAAATATCACTCCATTGATGAGGCATCATTGCGGATTTATGAATGAGAGTTACACTATACTTTGGTTTGACATTTTCATGCTTTAACCTTAGTATGACAATAGCAAGTAAATTCAGAAGGTTATGTATTTTTTTCTTGAATATCTTCAAGATCTATAGATGCTCCCACTTACTTATGTAAGAAGAGATACTTCTCTAAACACTAAGTATTTAAGCAAAAATAAATTGTTCTTAATTGGGACAACAAAATACATTTTACAGTTCTCATCTCTAGCTTGTTAATAATATGCTTCATAAGATATTAACAAATTACAGAACTTTAATCAAGACATAATGGGATTAATCCCAATCTACAAATAGATAATGTCTTGAATACCTTCTAGGTTGGAACTATTTTGATTGGGGGTGTGTATCCATGACACTCGCAAATGTCTCAACCTTCGATCGATTTTGGAGTAGAGCAATTTAAAAATTATCAAAATTAAACTATACGAATATAGTTGTTTGTTTCAACCACATTGACATACCATAATAAGTATGGTATTATGAGAAATATTAGAACATTGCATAGAATTCTAGATAATTAATTCTCTTTGGATCAAATACTCACCAATTTGAGGTGAGCCAAATTGAATACCAAGTATTTTAAAACCAAGTGCATGCTATAAAGTATATTTCTTGAATTAGTACAATTATCTCCCGTGTCATGTATTTACAAGAAGACAGAACAATTCAAGAATTCTTTGATCATGTGTTTACAAGAAAACAAAACATGTCAAGTATACATTATATGTCGTTGAATCATTCAATGACTTTTTGTTTATGTGTTAACAAGAAGACATAACAATGTTACTACATACTTTATGTTATAAGTCATTGATTAATTCAAGGACTTTATAATTACGTCTTAACAAGTAAACATAATTATACTAACTAAAGTAATCATGAACAAGCAAACTCTGAGTTTCAATAGTATTCAAGTTAATTTATACTTCATAATATGAGATTATATAATTAACCATAATTATTTTGACTAAATCATATAGTCAATAAGTTGAAGTATCTTTATATTATATCTTGACTTTTAAATGTAATAGGGCAACAAACATCTTGTGTGTTTAAGTCCTAGTAGATTCATTAGCTTTCTTACCTTGCGGTCAAGAGAAACCAATTAATCATATTGTTATATGTTGTTCCTTGCACACACTTAGGATTTCTCCCACTTGTGTACGGGACAACATTACCTGAATTAGAAAAACCATACGACAAGCGTTCGATTGTTTAAACAATATGATAGTGTCATAGATATTATAAGTAGATATCAAACCATAATGTTGAATAAGGAATTGCGGATTATTATTCTATAGATAACGTTTTGGAAAGCAACATCGGAAAGGCAACATGTTATCTTATAAAATAAAATGCAATTTTCCTTAAAAGATGGCCGTTCATATTCAGAAAGTAATGACATTATTTTAAAGCAAGCTTAGAAATAATATGGGTAACTAACAAGGAATTGAATCCTGTAGCTCCCACTGAAATTGACAACCTCACATGAATGTCATTTCAGTTATAAAACGCAAATCTCCCACTGGATTTGTCAACATTGTAAGTGTTACATCACCAGTAGAAAGCAATTAGCGATTAATTTACTTTCCTACTCTCTTAGAATGCCTACAAGTAGCAATGTACTTAGGTATTGTACAGAGTATATGAAGTTCTACTTATGTAGATGAGGGACTAGCCATCATGTATTCATTAACTTGAATATTTAGCATGCATTTCCTCCTTAACCTGTCTGTCTAACCACAAGGGTGTTTAGCACTATAAGGAATGAATTGAGTCCAAGAAAATTTACCTAGAAGACCAGCTAGCAATTTTCTTTACTCATTGCGGTTTAACAAAAAAGAAAGAAAAAGAATCTCCATACATCGTGACAAGGGCAGATGTCATTATTGGTACGCTATAGACACATTGCTTTCTTTGTTACACAAATATTTCAAAATTTTCAAAACCGGAAAAGGGTAATGAAAGATTAAAAGTGAGTTTAAATATAATTGATAAAATTCAATTATAACCCTATCTTATTCTTGTCAACCAATGAGAAGAGATAGGAGTAAGTCTCACTCTTTTTACCAGAAAAGAAACTATGTTTGTCTTTTATGAGAAAACAAACTTTCGTTTACGAATTATGTTGCAATAACACAATTAATCAGAACATAGAAAGTTCAATTTAGTATTTTCTCAATATATTTAATTTCTTTAAAAGAATTACTACCCAATTAATTACTAATATGACTCAAGATCCAACTTGACCTCCCACTTATTAACCAGAGGTACGACTAGTGAGAACAAGTAGGGCAAAGAGTGTAAGCGTCTGTGCAACGAGCGATTAATTGCATTTAATGAACTCTTAGATTTATGAGATTATGACATTAGTAACTCATAAGTAAGGTCAATGTTATACAATTTGTCTTCATCTTATGCTCGGGTCGAGGTGACCAGGTAGGTTAACCTCGATGTTGAAGGCGACCCCAAACTGAGTAATGTTGCCGAAAATGACAAAGGTCCTGACCAATGGGAAAAAAATTAGCCAATTGGTTGGAAAGGCCTGCGGTGTGACCAGGAGAAGGGACAATCCAAATGCACGTGTTCTACATTTGGCTGGCATAGACTTAAAATTTTATATAAGGGTATACACATAAATGTGACAAAATTGTGTACAAGAAGCATGCAAAACAACTTGTAGCACAAAGTTAAGAAAACATTTTGTTAACTTTTTATGATATAGACATCATTTTGTCAAATGTTCTCGGTAGCTCCATTTGAAAGCACAAAGAAGAAGCGAGAAGAAACAGGACCACAGCGCGAAGACGTTTAAAAATCCTGACTTCTTTTGGGGGAGCCGTAGCAAACAACCGCCTTAAACTTCTTTTGTAGTTTGTTCAACAATTGGTGAGTCGTACTTCCAATTTGAATAAATGATGCTATTTATGTTAGTAACCCCTTTTGGTACATTGAGTTTTATAGTTGACAATATGGTGGGTTACAAATTGATAACT
The DNA here is from genome assembly GCA_026074375.1 of Tanacetum coccineum. Lineage (NCBI taxonomy): Eukaryota > Viridiplantae > Streptophyta > Magnoliopsida > Asterales > Asteraceae > Tanacetum > Tanacetum coccineum. The sequence goes on along the minus strand of BQNB010170791.1, from coordinate 1,451 downwards.
ATATTGTACTCCTAATCAATGTCGATCCGAATGACACAAGTAATTCTAATAATTCTCTCATTTGCGAAGCTGTAGTGGGTCGGGCAGAGAGATTAAGATCAATTTAACCCCAAACTGCGCATAATAATAACTAAGCTTGTCACAAGAAATCAAATTTCATAGTTTAATGTCCGTATTAATTTGTCCAAAAACCCCGGTTTCGCAAATCACACATAACTGGTCACAAGGAGTATGCTTACATGTGTAATACTAGACATGTTTAATCCAAATTTCTCTATAAGTATAAGTCCGTTTTATTTAGAGTTTCATAAAGTCTATTTGCAAATATTAAGCATCATATGGCATATTACATATAAGCAATTAAAACAGACAGAAAATTGGAAGAAAAATGAAGACAAATTTATAAAGAAAAGCAGTAAATCATATAATGCCTCGAGTTCTCAAAAGAGTCTTCCCCAATTGGAGAACCATAAGACTCTCACTAGGTTTTCTGCTAAAGTGCCTAGATCGCCACATCCATCATATAACATGATTGCGTGAGTCTTACAGCCGAGATAAAACAAGAATAGAATAACATGACAGCTTAATTAACATTTAATTTTAATCTATTCTCCTTTTTATCTAATGACATTTGTGTTGATTCTAGGTGTTTATTCATTATTTATGGCAAGTATTGCATATAATTGCCATAATTTTCTAATAAAACAATAAATAAATCAAGATTTCATGCAGCCCTAGCGTGTTTAATATGTGTGTAACCTATAAAACACCAAACGAGTTGACTCGTGATGCCACTGTTGGGATTTGATAATCTGTTAACCGTTAACAACCACGAGTACGCAGCGGATATGGATCATGTTTGGTACATATGATTAACACACAATAAATAAACAAAAGGGTAATATAGAAAACTAACCCTTGAAGACAACTGCAAATGAATGAAACCAATATCTAGAAAATGCTTCCGAAACTAGTGGTTAAATTACCACCTCTACGGTTGCTCACACAACACGTCAAACAAGTACGTCACGATGCTAGTCGTTGCTTCAAGTAACCAAACAACTTGTGTTGTAGTATTTGCTTAAACATTGTTCATACGAACATGCCTAAACAAAAGAGAAGAATAATAAAACAAAACCTATTGTTTATTATTATGCTTGCCACCTAGTACGAATAGAAAAGGAAAAGAACAAAAACAACTTTTGGCTATCTCTTTTCCTTTCTTGCCGTATATGTGAAACCAGGGAACAAGAAAGAAAAAAACTATTTTTCTTTAAGGGTTGTTTGTGTCAGACGATTTGTGTTTGTGAATAAAGAGTGGATCGTATGGAATCATTAAATGAGGAGGAGAGGGGGTGTTTATATAGTCCTCTAATCCTAGTTGTAGATCAACACTAAAACCTTGAAGATAATCTTTAAGTTCTTAGCTTATCAAAACTCTTTCATCTTAT
>BQNB010170788.1:0-13637 GCA_026074375.1 Tanacetum coccineum | reverse complement strand
GACTATGATGAGGTTTTTGCTCCTGTTACCAGAATTGAAGCAATTAGGCTATTCTTAGCCTATGCCTCATTTAAAAACTGTGTGGTGTACCAAATGGATGTCAAGAGTGATTTTCTTTATGGAAAGATTGAAGAGGAAGTCTATGTTTATCAATCACCAGGATTTAAAGATCCAGACTTCCCTGATAGAGTATACAAAGTAAAAAAGGCACTTTATGGATTGCATCAAGCTCCTAGAGCTTGGTATGAAACCTTGTCAACTTATTTGTTGAACAATAGGTTTCAGAAAGGAAAGATAGACAAGACTTTGTTTATTAGAAGGGTCAAAAGTGATATTCTGTTAGTTCAAGTGTATGTGGATGATATCATTTTTGGTTCTACAAAGAAGTCATTATGCATTGAGTTTAAGAAGATGATGCATAAGAAGTTTCAAATGAGCTCTATGGGTGAACTCACATTCTTCCTAGGACTGCAAGTGAAGCAGAAGGAAGATGGGATTTTTATTAGTCAAGACAAGTATGTGACTGAGATTTTGAAGAAATTTGGTTTTATTGATGTTAAGACAGCAAGCACACCTATGGAAACCCATAAGCCTTTGCTCAAAGATGCAGATGTTGAATATGTATATGAACACTTGTATAGATCCATGATTGGATCACTGATGTATCTTACTTCTTTAAGACCTGATATTATGTTTGCAGTGTGTGCCTGTGCAAGATACCAAGTCAACCCAAAAGTTTCACATCTTCATGCTGTGAAAAGGATTTTTAGATACTTAAAAGGTCAACCTAAATTGGGCCTTTGGTATCCAAAAGATTCTCCTTTTGATTTGGTAGCATACACTGATAGTGATTATGCTGGAGCAAGTTTAGATAGGAAATCCACAACAGGAGGTTGTCAATTCCTAGGGTGCAGATTGATCTCATGGCAATGCAAGAAGCAGACTGTGGTTGCTAATTCCACAACTGAAGCTGAGTATATAGCTGCTTCCAATTGCTGTGGACAGGTGCTTTGGATCCAAAATCAATTGCTGGATTATGGATATAACTTTATGCAGACTAAGATTCATATTGATAATGAGAGTACTATCTGCATAGTTAAGAACCCTGTTTTTCACTCAAAGACAAAGCACATTGAGATTAGGCATCACTTTATCAGAGATTCTTATGAGAAGAAGCTTATCCAGATGATCAAGATTCACACAGATCAGAATGTTGCAGATTTGCTCACAAAAGCATTTGATGTTAGCAGATTTCAATATCTGATTGCAAGTATTGGAATGCTTAACCTCTGAAGTATTGATTGAGGGGAGGTTAATTGTGTTAATATGCAGCGGATTATACACAAATGATAATTGGAATGGAATGCAAAAGCTGCTAAGGATGGAAATTTGAGTTAGTGCTGGTAACTTCAAGTTTCTGCTGTTAAGTATAATTAGTGCTGCTAGTTATACTTAATACTGCTAAGTTAATACTGTTAGTTATACTTAATACTGTTAAGTATAATTAATACTGTGAGAATTAAGAGAATAAGTGAGAATAAAAACAGAAAGAGAGATGTGTGAAAATAAAAACAGATAGAGTGAATTGGTGAGAAAAAGAATTGAGAGAAATAGTGAGCTGAAAAATAGAAAGAGAGATGTGTGAAACAAAAACAGACAGAGAGAATTGTGAGCTAAAAGAATTGAGAGAAATCAAAAACAGACAGAGAGAATTGTTAGCTAAAAGAATCAAGAGAAATCAAAAACAGACTAAGAGATTTTGTAAGGTAAAATGTTAAATTGATGATGGAAATCTGATTAGAATGGAATTAGGAAGTTAATGCTTGGTAATTTCAAATTAATGCTGCTATGCAAAAACTTATGCTGCTAAAAAAGTTAAAGCTAGATGAGACCATAATTCAACTGTTGGTTGTAAGTTAATGCTTCGCCATGCTTAATTCTACTTATGATTTGACTACTGAATGGGTTACTACTACTTACTGCTAGTTGAAAGTTAATGCTGTTAGGCATAACTTACAACTGCTGGTGAACGTTAATGTTGTTGAGGGTATTTTCATAAATACTTCGATTAAGGGTTTCAATCACTCATTCAATTGATTTTAATCTTTCGTATACTCTCTAATCATAAACCCTAACTTAATTTCATCATTCTTCATCAAAACCCAACACAATGTCGGATCTAAAGTTTGCTGATACTCATAAATTCAGTATGCGTTTTTTAGAGAAACCCACTTAAAGTGAATGGTTTAAAGAGATAGTTGATTTTATGAATGCAAACCCTATCAAATATGCTTTAACCGTCAATCCTACAATCTATTGTTCATTGTATTAAACAGTCTGGATACTATCAAAAGCAAAATGGTTAATAGGAAGTACAATTGCAACCCTAGTGGAATAAGAAAGAAGGTGATTATAACTGAATCCACAATAAGAAGAGATCTTCAACCGGAAGATGCTAATGGTGTTGATTGTCTGACAAATGCTACAATTTTTGAACAACTTACACTCATAGGGTATGAAAAACTTTCTCAGAAGCTTACATTTCACAAGGCATTCTTTTCTCCTCAATGGAAGTTTTTGATTCATACAATTTTGCAATGCCTAAGTGCTAAGACTACTGCATGGAACGAATTTAGTAGCACTATGGCCTTTGTTATTATTTGCTTAGCCATAATGGTTCAAGCTTATGAAGAAATGGGTGAAGGTTCAGAAATACCAACTGATCCCCATCACACACCTAACATTCAACCATCAACATCACAACCTTAGAAGAAACAATCTAGGAGAAAACAGAGAAAAGACACTGAGATTCCTCAATCCAGTGGTCCTACAAAGCATATAGCAGATGAGGTTGCCAATGAGGAAAATGTACCTACATAGTCCAATACCGACCGTACTTAAGAGTTAACACACTTGGAAGTGGGGAGGACAGACTGTCACTTAAGGAATTGATTGACCTTTGTACAAAACTGTCCTAAAGATTTCTTGACTTAGAAACAACAAAGACTGCTCAAGCAAAGGAGCTTGCTAGTTTGAAGAAGAGATTCAAGAAGCTGGAAAGGAAAAGGAAGTCAAAAACTCTAAGGATGAAAAGATTATTCAAGATTGGTAGAGCTAAACAAGTTGTTTCCTCTAAAGATAAAGGTTTGGGTGATCAGGAGGACGCATCCAAACAGGAAAGAAAAATAGCTAAAATTGATGCTGATGCAGAGGTTACATTAATGTGAATGATACTCAGAGGATGACTTGATAGAGTACCTAATAGTTTGATACAGGTGTTTTTAGATGAGCAAGAAGTTAGGTTGATAAAAGGTTATTTCGTCACTGCTAAAGTTACTACTGAAAGTGCTACAAAACAAAGAACTGTTGATGAATTAATCTTGCTCAGATTTAATAAGATCAAATCTGCAAACCCCAAAGTAGAGGGGTTATGATCAATAGCCAAGCGAATTTACAACAACAACGGGAACAACAACAACACCAACTGCATCAAAACCTTCACATGACAAAGGCAAGGAAAAAATGATTGAGTCTGAAGAACCTTTGAAGATGAAGCTAAAAGATCAAGTCCTCTTTGTGAACAAGAAGCTATAAGGCTACAAGCTCAATTTGATAAGCAAGAGAGGATTGCAAGAGAAAAGGAAGAAGCCAATGCTGCCTTAATTGCATAATGGAATGATATTCGGGATAAGGTGGAAAATGACTATGATTGCTCAAGCTGCATTTAAGCAAAGAACAAGAAGAGTTCAACTAAGAAAGTCAAAGCTCTTTCAAAATCTTAGAAAAAAGTGAGGAAGCACTTTACAGCTAAAGATAGTGGGAGAAAGAAAGAAACGACCTACCAAAGCTCAACAAAGAATATTCATGACTCCAATACCTAAAACAGTGTAGGATAGGAAGCTAAAGATTGAAAACAAGTCCTTTACTAGATGTTCAAGAATATTTTTGTGAGAATTGCTATTAAAAAGTAAGTGTAAATACATTTGTAGACATGGATACCATAATTTGTAGAAGGCAGTAAGAAAAAGAAATAAGAAAGCAGTTCAAAAAGAGCAAGTGATGAGCTAGAACAAAGCCAATAAAAAAGGAAAAGGGGATGATGATAAAGATAGAGAAGATCTTCAAATGCTTTGATTGGTTACAAAAAGAAAGATTTTGCAATGGATGTTTATATCCCCTAGCCACCAAGCCTGCACCCATTGTAAATTTCTAGATTCATAGAAAAGGAAGGAATGGCTATTATGAAATAATAAGAGCTAATGGAAGTGCCAAGACATACTTATTGTTTAGTCAACTGCTCAAAGATTTTGATAGAGAAGACTTAGAAAATCTATAGAAGTTGGTTAAAGCAAAGCATGGGAATACAAGGCCAGAAGAAGGTTATGAAAGAGTGCTATGGGGAGATCTAAAGACTATGTTTGAACATCATATAGAAGATGAAGTATAGAGGAGTTTACAAGGAAAGAAAGTATTGCTTTGGAGGCTATATGACTCATATTTTGATAGAGAAGACTTAGAAAATCTATAGAAGTTGGTTAAAGCAAAGCATAGGAATACAAGGCCAGAAGAAGGGTTATGAAAGAGTGCTATGGGGAGATCTAAAGACTATGTTTTAACATCATAAATAAAGATGATGAAATAGAGGAGTATTACACTGAAATGAAAGTATTGCTTTGGATGCTATATGACTCATAGTGGAGTATACTTCGTGATGTTTAAAGATAAGCATGTCTAAAAGCTATTAAAAGAGATATCCACTTACATTGCAATAATCACTGATATGCCTAAATAAGAAGCCCGAAATCTGACTATTGTGAATGAATGTGTATCATCTTTCTTACTTATGACCAAACATCTCAAGAAACATTGAAGTGTATTGAAAGCATCCTCCTGGTATGGTGAGATTTTATGAAGAAACTTGATGATTTTGAAGATAAAAATCAAGTTTAGGGGAGGTATTTGTTGGGAATTAAAAGCTTCATAAGGCTGTTTGAATTACTGCTGCTCTTATCAAAGTTTTTTAAGCTCAAGAAGAAATGTTGTGTTAACTATTTGCTACATAAAAGATTGTGAAAAATACGCTAAGTAGTTAGTACTACCAGTATAAACTTAGTACTGCTAGTGTAACTTAGAGCTGCTAGTATATGTTAAAACTGCTAAAGTAAAGTTAATACTGCTAGAGTAAAGTTAATACTGCTAGAGTAAAGTTAGTACTGCTGCTAGTGTTCAGAGTTAATGCTGCTGGTACAAAGTTACAACTGCTGACAAAGTTACAACTGCTAATGGATAAAGATTGATTAAAGATAAAATTGCTTATGTATGAGATATTTTTGTAAAAGATACATATAAGTTATTTGTTTAGAAGATCATGATAACTTAGGAAAATATTGTAAAAGCCATTTAAGGACTCCTTGGGGTATAAAAGGTAGTTCTAATGTCATAGATTTAATATCTAAAATCATTTGTTTGATATTGATAGTAGCTACAAGGTTTTGTAACCTAGACACTAATTAAGAGTGTTTCGTATTATATTGAGCTAAAAGTTTGTAAATTGTTTTGTTATTGCGATTTTAATCATTATTACTTTTTAATTGAAAATCCTTCTTAGTGATCATTAACTTGATTCTACAATAGCGTTGGTTAATTTATTCACAACACAAATGTTTCTATCATATTAGATTTAGATTTATTCATAAAACTTAGGCTTATTAAAAAAAACAAGCTAAGCAAGAGTCTATTCTATGAGGATCAATAGTATAAAACATTGGTTGAAAAAGCAATGTATGGACTACATCAAGCTCCTAAAGCTTGGTATGAAACCTTGTCAACATATCTATTAGACAATGGGTTTCAAAGAAGGAAAATTAACAAGATCTTATTCATTAAAAGGTATAAAGGTGATATTTTGCTGGTCTAAGTTTATGTGGATGATATCATCTTTGGTTCAACAAAGAAGGAGATATGCTTTGAATTTGAGAAGTTGATGCATGAGAAATTTCAGATGAGTTCTATGGAAGAACTTACATTCTTCTTGGGATTACAAGTGAAGTAGAAGAAGGATGTCATATTTATTAGTCAAGATAAATATGTTGAAGAAATTTTAAAGAAATTTGGGTTTACAGAAGTCAAGATTGCAAGCACACCAATGGAAACTCAAAAGCCTCTGCTCAAGGATGAAGATGGTGAAGAAGTGGATATTCATATGTATATAGGGTCAATGATTGGTTCATAATTGATGGGTTTCTTACATCATTCAAGAACTGACATCATGTTTGTAGTATGTGCTTGTTGCTAGATCCAAGTCAATCTAAAAAGGTTTCACATCTTTATGTTGTAAAAGGATGTTTAGAGTACTAAAAGGTCAACCTAAATTAGGCCCTTTAGTATCCAAAAGATTCTCCTTTTGATTTGGTAGCATACACTGATAGTGATTATGTTGGAGCAAGCTTAGATAATAAGTCTACAACAGGAGGTTGTCAATTTCTTGGATGTAGATTAATATCATGGCAGTGCAAGAAATAGACAGTGGTTGCAAATTCCATAACAGAAGTTGAGTATGTAGCTGCTTTAAGTTGTTATAGACAAGTGTTTTGGATTCAGAATCAACCACTTGATTATGAATATAATTTTATGCATACCTAGATCTTTATTGACAATAACGGTACTATTTTCATAATTAAAAATCCTATTTTTCATTAAAAAACAAAGCATATAGAGACCAGACATCATTTTATTAGAGATTGCAATGAAAAGAAATTGATTCAAATGGTCAAAATCCATACTGACAAGAATGTTGCAGATTTGCTTACAAAAGCTTTTGATGTAAGTAGATTTCAATATTTGATTGTTAGTATTGGAATGCTAAATCTTTAAAGTCTTTTATCTCTTTATGTTTTTGTAGAGTTTTATATGAATTAGTATTGTTATTCATGTCATTAAAAGTTTCTGCTTTTAAGTATAATTAGTACTGCTGGTTATACTTAATACTGCTGAGTTTCTACTGTTAGTTATACTTAATACTACTAGGTATAATTAATGCTATGATGATTGTGAAAATTGATATGGCTTGTGTTTTCTTGGTTTTTGAACTAACATGTTGCAGGAAAAGCAAAGAAAAGTGTTGAATTGATAATGGAAAAGGTGTTTAGAATGGAACTAGAGTTAATGCTAGTGACTCTAAATTAATGCTGCTAGGCATAACTTACTACTGCTGGTTCTAAGTTAATGCTGTTAGACATACACTTACTACCATTGAGTTACTGCTGGCTGGTCCAAAAGTAAATGTTTATTTGAGGGTAATTTCCATAAATATACTTATATTAAGGGTTTTTAATGGAGTTTGATCTAGGCCTGATCTATCATTAAAAATAACAATGAACATAAATCGAAATTGCCGTAGCAGAATATAATTAATTACAATGTATTTAACTAAGGTTTTACATCACATACAGATAAAGCCACCAATACTAATGTGAATCAATATAGAAATGATTACCGAAACTAATAACAAGATCAAAGACACTCTGACTTGAGCTAAACCACACTAGACGCCCTCATCTTTTCTTTGTGCACATACAAATCACACACTAAAAACAATGTCAATTATCTCTTTATATAGAGAGTCTATAAAGAACTTACAAAGGATCTTTAATTGTATTAGGAAACTAAATCTTTTCCTAATCTTTGATCTTTATCTTGTAAGGAGATCTTTTAGAATCCTCCATCTTTTTTAGAATTCATATTGTCATTTTAAGTCCTTCTTGTTTCATTCTTTTGTTCTTTTTGTATCATTGTTTTTGTATCATCAAATCAATAATTCCCAACAATCTTCCCCTATTTGATGATGACAAAACAAACAATAATTTTGACTCCAAGAGACCTTAGTACATTCTTTACCTTGAGCACATGAACATCTTCAAATCTGATCTTCCATGAATCAAACAAACTTCCCCTTAACTTAAGATTTCTTTTGAACTTCCATGCCATGCCACCACACTTAATAATAAGTTGCAAATATCATATTATCTATGTATAACATCTTCTTCCCCTTTTTGTCATTATCTATTAGGGACTTGTAGAAAATATGCAACTGTGATCTTTACAACTACAACCATATAAACACTTCTAATCCAATCATTCCAATGTCTCAAATTACCCTCCATGACGCATATAAGTATTAATAAATTCAATACGTAGAAACATAAAACTAGCAGTAGTAATAAAAACTTAGTAGTAGAAAAGAATCAAAACCTTCCCCTCTAAGTGGGTGCATGTTAAAATCTCTAAATGGTAAAACACTTATCATAAAGCTTCCACCTAACAAATGTTAAAACCCCCCCATCTCTTGAATCTCTTATTCTGTTGGCTCTATGTAATGATTATTGATGGAGAAAACTCAATATTACAAACTTGATGCTGAAGTATAATAACCCAAACTTGTGTCTTATGTCTTGTAAAATCCACATGAAACGCATAACACGATCCTGAATGATATATAAGTAGGCCTCAATCTCTTGACAAAATCCTCATCTAAATGAGACACTGAGCACTACAATGTAACTTCTTTAAGTGGTAGCAAATGTGCGCATTGAGCGCCATAAGTTTATAGATCACACATTGCTAGATTTTCCAAGTCTTCGTCAACATCGGTTTTAAAGCATGAACAAGTTATCTTCAAAGTCATAATCCAACCAAACTCGAATTTAAGATATGATTAGAACACGCATCTATGAAAATTCCGCTTTAACTCCAAATAAGTGATAAAAAATAGCCTTTGTAATCAATTCTTGCAATTAACTCCAAAAATAAAAGCCTTTTTTCTATCTGATCCAATCCGAGATCCAAACTATGTGTGTAATCTAATATTAAACAAAGCTAGCAGTATTAATTCTTTGAAGCCCAAGCAGTAGTAACTAACTGCTTTTATAACTAGCTGCAGTATCTAATACAAAACAGTAGTAAAATACCATGAAACAGTAGTTAACTTCCCAATCAGCATAAATAATGATAACTACTTCACTAATCTTTTTAAACGTCATCAAAGTCCAAATAATAAGTGTAACAATATCTGAGATCTTGAACTTTGAAATCAAAATCAAAAATAATAAAGTATATTGTGTTGTCTGATATCTTTCAAATCAACCAATAACCAAAACATGTATTATCTGATATCAGACAAAACTAGCAGTATTAACTCATTTAAGCCTAGCAGCAGAAACACTTCTAGCAGCAGAAACGTAATAGTTGAAACATTAACTACTAACAACTTAGAATTTTCCTATGGCAGCATAAACTATCGATGTAAGAAGTACAAACAATCCTTAAACGTAGCAGTAAGTTAATAAATTTAGGTAGCACTAATGTAAATACTTAGCAACATTAACACTTAACTCTCAATACCAAATCCCCTTAAGACATCCATGTCCAAAAGTGAGTTAGGCTTAGAATATTCAGGCCCAACTAGTATTCTTATGGCATAATTTATTCGTATGTAAATCCTTTTTAGCAGCATAAGTATTACCATCAACATGCTTCTAATCAGACTGTTGTGATAAAAACCTTTTAAAACATAAAACTCAACAGTTCCTCACATCAATTCTAATAACCTATAAGGGTTCATCATCAACAGCAGATATGTATTGTAGTTAGGGTTTTATCCACTACAAATCTACTAGTAATCAGATCTATTATTGTGATCCTAGCATCCGTATACCTTAAGTAGCAGGTTTTACAGATTCTATCCCCACGACCTTTTAGTGTCGATAAGCTTTCCCTTTGACGTCCAAGAACCTGGACACAAGGACCTCTATTGTTGATGACCTAAAAGCTCAAACATAAATATCCTTCCTCTTTTTCTAAAAACAATCATCAAAGAACCCTTGAAACCTTTTCTTGTTGACTTTCTGCTGCTTCATTGTTAATGTTCAAGAACCGTATTCATCTCTGAAAAACTCGATCAAAAGAGTCCTTTAAATAATGATTTTCCTAAAGAAAAATCCTCCAGATAACCTTTTGTTAATCTTCTATAAACCATAAATCATCAATCCTTGAACTTTGTAACCAAATATCATGCTTTTTGTTTTACCGAATTAGGGTTTGATGAAAACCCTAGTTTCACCGAATTTGAACTGTTTACCGAAAAAGAATAGAAACTCGATACACTTTTCTTTCTTTTCAATGATCAAAGAGATAATCAATGAAAAACGTAAAGAATAAGAAAAATTAAACCGGATTAGAGAGAGTTTTCTGCATAATCGAATTAGGGTTTGTTGTAAACCCTAATATTACCAATTTTCCCTTGTTGTAAACCTTGTAGATTCTAAATCAAGAGCCGCATAGCTCTGATACCAATTGTGGAGTTTGATCTAGGCTGATCTAGGATTATAAATAACAATGAACATAAATACAATTTTGCACAACGGAATATAATAAAGACAATGTTATTCAATAAGGTTTTACATTCACATACAAGCCCCAATTCTATGTGATCAATATAGAATGATTACCTAACTGTAACAGGATCAAAGAACTTGACACTTTGATCTGAGTCTAACACACACTAAACATCTACAACTTTTTCTTGTTGCACATATAAAACCACTACTCAAAACAATGTTTATGATCTCTTTAACAGAGATCCAAAAGATACAAAGGAATCTTAATTGTATAGAAACTAAGTCTATTCCTAATCTTTAATCTTTATCTTATAAGGAGATCTTTTAGAATCCTCCATCTTTTATAGAATTCCATATTGTCGTTTTAAGTCCTTCTTGTTTCATTCTTTTATTGTTTTTGTATCATCAAATTAGTAATTCCCAACAGTTTCAATCAATCATTTAATCGATTTCATCTTTCAAATACTCTCCAATTACAAACCCTAACTCAATTTTATCATCCATTATCAAAACCTAACACAAATGACGACCCTAAAGTTTGTTGATACTCATAATGTGGTCACCTTTTTATCTAAACCCACAGAAAGTGATTGGTTGAACAAATGGTGGATTCTGAAATGCACAACCTATAATATATGCATTAATGGTTAATCCCACTATATATATAGGGAAGTATAGTTACATGCCCTAGTAGATGGCAAAAAGATAATAATATCTGAAGCATCTGTTAGAAGAGATCTTCAACTAGAAGATGCAGAAGGTGTTGATTGTTTACTGAATTCTATCATTTTTGAACAACTTACACTGATGAGGTATGAGAAAATTTCATAGAAGTTAACTTTTTATAAGCCATTCTTTTCTCCACAATAGAAGTTACTGATTCATACTATTCTACAATGTCTAAGTTCAAAGACTACTGCATGGAATGAGTTTAGTAGCACTATGACATCTGCTATTATCTATTTAGCAACAAACCAGATGTTTAATTTTTCAAAATACATTTTTGAAAGTATGGTTAGGAACTTTGATAATTTATATGGGAAGTTTTTGATGTGTCCAAGGTTTGTACAAGTATTTTTGGATCAACAGCTTGAAGAAAGGACAACTCACAAGAGAATATATGTAATGCACCCTCTCACACTAAGAAGTTTTTTAAAAATATGAGAAGGGTAGGCAAATGTTTTTCTGGTAAAGTAACACCTTTATTTTCAACAATGGTGGTATAAAACCAATCTGAATTGGGTAAAGGTTCAGCAAATCTAACTGATCCCCATCACACACCCACCATTACTCAATCATCTACTCAACCTCAAAAGACACAAAAACCTAAGAAGCCTAAAAGAAAGGACACTCGAGTACCTCAGCCTAGTGATCCTAGTGAAAATGTTACAGATGAGGCTGTCTATAAGGAGTTGGGTGATAGTTTGGTGAGGGCTGCCACTACTGCTTCTAGCTTAGAAGTAGAGCAAGACAGTGGTAACATAACTAAGACCCGGTCCAAGGCAACACCTAATGAATCAAGTTCCTTAGGAACTAATTCAGGTGGTGGTCCCAGGTGCCAAGAAACCATAGGGGATACTATTGCTCAAACTAGGTTTAAGAGTGTATCTAAACTTTCTAATGATTCACTGCTCGCAAAAGGTAACATACTTCGAAGTGATAAGGATAGACTTAAACTTGATGAATTGGTGGCATTATGTACCACTTTACAAAAGAAGGTTCTTGATTTGGATAAGACTAAGACCACTCAAGCTAATGAGATTGCCAGTTTGAAAAGGAGAGTCAAGAAGCTTGAAAAAAAAGATAGGTCAAGAACTCATAAGCTGATGAGATTATACAAAGTTGGTTTGACAGCTAGGGTAGAATCCTCTAGTGACGAAGAAGATTTGGGTAAGGATGCATCCAAATAGTGGAGGAGGATTAATGCTATTGATGCAGATGAAGACATTACCCTGGTTAATGTTCAAGATGATGCTGATAATGAGATATTTTATGTGAATGTTTTAAATGGTGAAGAGGTGTTTGTTGCAACACAAAATGAAAATGTTATTGAAGAAGTAGTTGATGATGCTCAAGTTAGTACTGCTGTAACAATTGTTACAATAACTACTGAAGAAATTACTTTGGCTCAAGCACTTGAAGCATTAAAAACTTCAAAACCTAAGGTAAAAGGGATTGTTTTTCAAGAGCCAGGTAAATCTACAACAACAACAACAATTTCTTCACAACAATCACATGACAAGGGTAAAGGAATATTGATAGAACCTGTGGAGCCTATGAAGAAGAAGATCTAATTAGGCTTGATGAATAAGTTGCTTTAAAATTACAAACTAAATTTGATGAAGAAGAAAGACTTGCAAGAGAGAAAGCTGAAAAAGAATAAGAAGCCAATATTGCCTTGATTGATTGAAACATGGATGATTGCAGCAAAGGGTTTGATGCTGATCATCAGTTGGCTTGAAAAGATTCACAAGAACAAGAAGAGTTGTCTATTGAAGAAAAGGCTACATTATTTCAACAACTTTTAGAGAAAAGAAGAAAACATTTTGCAGCTAAAAGAGCATAAGAGAAAAGAAACAAACCACCAACAAAAGCTCAACAGAGAAAGATAATGTGTACTTACCTAAAGAACATGGAAGGATACAAGCTCAATTATTTGAAGTTGAAAGAGTTTGATTCTATTCAAGAGATGTTTGACAGAGCATTCAAGAGGGTAAATACATTTGAAGACTTTAGAACAGAGTTGGTAGAGGGCAAAGAAAAGAGTACAGGAACTGAGCTAGCACAAAAGATTACAAAGAAGCAAAAGGCGGAAGATGACAAAGAAACAGCAGAGATTAAAAAGTTAATGGAAATCATTCCAGATGAAGAAGAGGTAACAATTAATGCTATACCTTTGGCTGTTAAGTCTCCAAGTATTGTTGACTAGAAGATTCATAAAGAAGGAAGAAAAAGCTATTATTAAATAATGAGAGTTGATGGAAAGTCTCAAATGTACATGATCTTTAGTCACATGCTTAAAAGTTTTAACAAGGAAGATTTGGAAACTTTGTACAAGTTGGTAAAAGCTAAATATGAGTCAACAAGACCAGTGGAAGACTTGGATTTAGTATTATCGAATGATTTGAAAACAATGTTTGAACCACATGTAGAAGATGATATATAGAGGAATCAACAGGAATAGAAAGTGTTGAGTTGGAAGCTGTATGAATCTTGTGGAGTACATTTCTTGAGGATGCAACA
>BQNB010170784.1:0-13638 GCA_026074375.1 Tanacetum coccineum | reverse complement strand
GTTTATCACTAACGTAAACCTGCAGGTCAAACGGTGGTAACGGCAACCTCAATCCCATTCAAATGCTCAATCTACGAAGACATACTATCTAGAAAGCTCAAGATTTAAAGACAAAGACTTCCGCAAACTCTGAAATAAAGCTTTCAAGATAATGCAATAGTATGAGCATGTTGGTCAAAGACACAAGATCGCAAGATGGCTTAGCCGATCACAAAGCATGAAGGAACAAGCTTACAACAAAGATAAATACAAAGACCAAGAACACTCGAGCTTAAACGACAAAAGCAATCTCACTAATCTCATGAAGGAGTGTCATCAATGAACTCACTTCAGGGGAGATTGTTAGCCTCAATTTTATTGAGTCAATAAAGGAAGCTCGTTCCCGTGTTCAAGACCTCACTTCGGGGGAGATTGTTAGCCTCAATTTATTGAGTCGAACAAGGAAGCTCGGTCACTCTACAATGGAGCTTCGGTCTTTAATTAGTTAACGTTGTAATAGAATATTATCGGGAATCGGGCTCGATAGATAATCTAATATTGTATATGTTTCGGGTTTAATCCCAAGCAAAACCCGAGCCCGGGTCCTAGTTAAATATCCCACGCGTCACATTAAATGTGTAGGGGTATATATATAGATATTTTCTCATATGAAAATATCTATTCTCAAATCTCACATAATATCTTTTTTTTCTCTCATCTCTCTCTCTTCTTCTCTCTCTAAACCATCACCTCTCTTTCTTATTTTCTAGTTCCGATCCGTGTTGTGTTATGAAGTGAAGTATTAATCGGGAACCTACACACAACACGAAAAGAAAACCAACTAAAGGTTGTTTACGCGGGAATATAAGCCGACGCGGAAACAAGAACAAAAATGGTGTTTTTTTTTCAAAACGTTGGCTTCAAGACAGAAACTCCAAAGTTTATAGTGGACTTTTTTTCTTTGTTCTTTCCTTAAAAACACAAAGCAATCAATTGAAAAAAAACAAAAACAAAACAGTCACGTTTTTTTTTGTTTGACCCATATCACAACAAAAGGTTTTTTTTTCAAACAATAACAAACGCACCCTTATAGCGAGAAAATAATATCACGAAATAAAAACAAAACAAATTAGCCGAATAAGCTTATAAAACATTACCACAACAAATCACTAAACCCACCCGAGGCTCCTGATACCAATTGTAGGAACCCGTCTAACACTTCATATGCCGAACCACACGGATCGAATCATAGAAAATAAGAAAGAAAGGTGATGGTGAGAGAGAGAGGAGAGAGAGATGAGAGAAAAGATAGAAATTAGATTTAGATATTTGTGATTACTTAGATATTTTCTTATGAAAATATCTATATATATATCCCTACGACGCGTGGGATATTTAACTAGGACCCGGGCTCGGGTTTTGTTTGGGATTAAACCCGAAACATATACAATATTAGATTAACTATCGAGCCCGATTCCCGATATTATCATGTTACAACATTAACAAATTAAAGACCGAAGCTCCATCGTAGAGTGACCGAGCTTCCTTGTTTGACTCAATAAATTGAGGCTAACAGGGATGGCCAACAATATGTGGTGAAGGTGATGGAGTATCAAATTGGACATCAAGTGGGCTCTGATACCAATTGTAGGTTCCCGATTAATACTTCACTTCATATAATCACAACACGGTTCGGAACTAGAAACTAGAAAAGAGAGGTGATGTCGAGAGAGAGAGAGGAGAGAGAGATGAGAGAAAAAAGATATGTTGAAATTATGAAAAACTAGATATTTTCTAAAAAGAAAATATCTATATATATGAGATATTTTCTGAAAAGAAAATATCTAAATATATATATATATCTGTTTTTTAGACAATTAAATCATTGCCTCTGATTTCCAAATCAAATCATTCACGTTTCTATTGATTTTGTAAAATCCCGTTAATTCTTTTATCGGTTTTAATCATAGACGTGTAAAATCCCGTGAACCTGAATTGCTTACACAACCACAACATCAATCACATCATATCCATTTAAGATCCAACAAAATTTTCACACTTCATAATTCAGGATAAAATGGAACCAAAGGTTACTTCATCTTCGGGTTCAGTGTTAGAGGAACCAGAGATACAGAAACTGCAGATGCAAGAAAAGAATTTAAAAGAAAATTCCTTGAACAAATTGAATGCACTCAAGACAACAATTCAACATCTCTCGAGCTCTAACCACTCAATGTACTACGAGTTTAGAGAAGCTTTTCATCGACTCTTTGATGCGAATGAAGGACTTTTCAGGTCTGTGCTATCTCGAAACATGCAGAATTTAGAAATGCAATTTAGCAATGAAACACTTCACGAGAAGAATTCCAATTCTGAATTGTGTGTGATCAAAGGGCAGTTTGAACATTTCAGACATTCAAAGATGTTCGAGCTTTCCAAGTATAATACAAATGCTCGAGAAATATTACAAGATTTCAATGCATACACTTCCATGGAAGCTCAAACCTTCAAGGAAACAATAATTCAAAACATAGACTCCATTGAGCAATGTATAATAGGAAGAGCAAGTCATGAGCAAGAGCTTAAGATGACGTTGAAAAAGTTGAGTGAAAGACAGTTGCAGATTCAATCATCGGTTACAAGTTCAGGAGATGAAACAAGCAGTGGGATTGTATCAGATGAAGAGATTGATAAACAGAAATTGGAAGCACATTCCAGTTACATGGCAAAGATACAGAGGTCTCTACCCTGACGAATCAAGTTCTACAAGTCATCCCCCCCGCCATTGGAACAGGTACAAAACCAAGATGAAAAAGATGTGTTTGCCAAAGTGAGACGACATATCTGAGCAAACCTGAATCCATTAACAACACATATTTTTGGAGAAGGATGGATAGCAATGTCCACTCCTGATTTTATCAAATATTATGTACTTAAGAAAATCGGGTTGATCAAATGCTGCAGAATGTGTTGATGAGACTTGCTGCTCTTGCTAATTTTAATTGCTAAATTAACACTTGAATACGGAGAAAACAAAACGATTTTTTAAAGGCAAATAAAGAAAGCAAACACATCATTGACACAAGAAATAGAAAAGTTGCAAAACTAACCTTGATGAAACCAATAGGCTTTGGGGAGGCTATTAGTTTGACGGATAGTTTCTGGATTGCACTTCAGAACAAACAAAATGAGTTTATTGAGAAGTACCAAAGCCTTTTAATGACCGGACCGATTGATTGTGAAATTCTACAAAACAAAGTTAAATGACACATCTATTACTATTAGCTCGTAAAGACATTGACATAAAAGAAGGTTTAAAAACTAAAGCCTATGAAATTTCAGTTGTCAATCAGAAACACGATGAGTTAGTCAAAAAGAGTCTTTAACAAAGGACACATACTAAGGTTATCTAAAAGAGAACAGAAAATGACATTTCAAATTAAAGTTAAGGAAGATAAATGATATTGACAAATGAATGAAATGGCACAACAATTAAAGTTTTTAAATGAAATTGTTTATACTCGTAATCAGTCAATTCAGACCATTCATATGTTAGCACCCAAATGCTCGACATATAATGGTAGACCAACCTTTGCTAATCCAAGGTACCTCAAGAAAGCTCAATCTGAGAAGCCCTGTTTGTATGAGATCCCATATGATACTTCTGATCCTGCAAACAGATTTGCCCCTAATAGGGAAGAGACCATGACTCTTGATAATGAGAGTAGATCAAAACTAGATAAAGAAACAGTGAAATCATACGACTACACTAGACAGAATAGTCTTTATGAAATTTTCAAAGCACCCTCACTGGAGTATCTTTTATCATTTGGAACAGCGCAAAAGAAGTTAGGAAAGAACAATGTGGAGAAAACCTGTTTGTTTAGAACAAAAACTAAACATTTGCTAAAAACGTTTGCCTTTCTACCCGTTACAAAATCCATTAGTAAAAGTAGACAGTTTTTACGAAATGACATTTAACATCAATCAATTCAGGGAAATTGTTGATCAAACTTGGTTTAAACATACTAGTGATTATTTTTCGGGGTGCCAACTACTCATGATATGGAACTTTTGATAAAAACCTTTTCTAATCCTCCTTTCCATAAAAATCACAAAATGATAGCTTTCGTTTTGAACATGAACTTAAACTAAATGCATGAAGATTATGAGTACGTTAAATCCCTTGAAAAGGAGATTGACGAACTTGAATCAGAAAAGGCTAATTTTTCAAACAAAATGATGTTTTTTTTTTTATTTTTTTTTTTTTTCTACCTTCTCGAAACAGAAGTGTGTGTCGTAAAGATGTTTTACATGTTTTACAAATATGCATTCTTCTGGTATGATTTAAATGCTTATGCTAATTACAATGCATGTTATCTTCATAAATTCAAAGAATGTGAATGTCTTGCACAAAAGCTTTCAAAACAAACTGAATCTGTTAATAAGGAAGTTCATAATAAGCTTTTAAAGAGTTTTGCTAAACTTGAAAAACACTCAATTTCTCTTGAACTTTCTTTACAACATTGTAAAGAACAGATGAAAAACAACCCAGTTTGCAAAGAAAATGCTTCAAATGTATATCGAAAATAACGTTGAAATCAATATCATGAAATAACAAGATTTGAAAGCTCAAGATTGCAAGAACAAGAACATACAATAAGTGAGTTAAAGAAACTCATCCAAGAACTGCAAGGAAATCTGTGGAAACTCAATTTAATAAACCATCTTTTGTCTCGACAACCATAAAGCTCTACGAATTTCCAAAACCATCCATATTTTTAGGAAAACCGACTCCCGTTTATTCAAATTCTCCTAAAATGAGAATTTATTCAAACGAAACAAGTCGTTAATAAAACTAATGTGTCGGATGTTTGATTTAAACAAGTCCACTCATCAGAATTTGCCTAAGATTAGAAAAAAGCAGTATCCAACACAAGATGATTTGACTGCACCTGGCCCCTCTAGTGAATTGGCCCAAAGCATGTGTCACAACATCACCAAGTGAAAAAGTATGCTCAAATGACATGTTCCAATAACTACTACCTAAGAAAGCTAAGCAAAGTGCACCAACTTAGATAGACAAAGATGTAAATGGAAAACTAGTATGATTGATCCTGCTAATTACCTAACACTGCTAATGGTAGCAAACCAAAACCGTAGGAATTGGCAAGCATCACTGATAGACGGGTTTCAAACAAAGAAGTTCACTTAGTATAACATATGAAACAAAACCTTTCTGAAGTTCAATGACTTGCAATGTCCTACATGCAAAAGTCCTTTTACATGCAAATCCATGATGAATGCGTCTTCAAATACTCTCAAGGTTAAATCCTCGTGCCTCTGCACAGAATAAGGATGCAAAATCCCATAAGACAACAAAGAGATATATGCCCGTAGAAAAGTCAAGTGCATCTAAGAAACCAGAAAGACAGATCCCAACAGGACATAGGTTCTCAAACAAAAAGACTACCACTGTCCCTGAGAAAATAATGACTCCTAGATCTTGTCTTAGGTGGCAACCAACGGGTAGAATACCAAGTACTGATTTGTCTAGGTGGGTTCCCTACGGAAAGGCTATTTAACTCTGTGCACGAGCAAGGTTGAAAATGAACCCACACATGGTTCAAATGTAGATATCGAACATATTCAGGCATCAACAAACTTAGGTTTAAGTGCAGGTACACATTCAATGGTCAAAATGCAACAACTAATTGACATACTGCAGATGCACTATACAATGAAAAGCAGGAAAATCTCAGAGTGTGGTTGCTGAAATTTTTGATATCTAAGAAACCAGTGCCAGAATGGTTTCACAAAAGATGAGCTACAAGGCAATGACGTTTGAACACAGCAGTTCAAGCCTCGGTCGTCAATGTCAAATGGCGTCTGCTGAAAATAACACTTCAGGCCCTGTTCCTCAATGTTCAAAAGACGTTTGATCGCAACAGATCAAGCCTCGGTCTTCATGGCAATGACGTTTCAACACAGCAGTTCAAGCCTCGGTCGTCAATGTCAAATGGCGTTTGCTAAAAATAACACTTCAGGCCCCGTTCCTCAATGTTCAAAAGACGTTTGATCACAACAGATCAAGCCTCGGTCTTCATGGCAATGACGTTTGAACAACGCAGTTCAAGCCTCGTTCTTCATCAAATGACTTCTGATCATAACCGTTCAGAACTCGGAATTCACGACCACAGCATCGAACAGTCAAGTTCAAAGCTGGTTCCAAAAGTTGTTCCTCTAGCAAACAAGACAGCTACATCACGACAAGAGTTGGAATTACTATTCCACCTTCACATAGCAATGCTGAGGACAACAGGTATATATATACAAATACAAAATCAGAAAATCAGAAAAATTTCCAAAAACATTCTTCTCGACATGTCTCTTGGAATCGATAACATTTACGTGCTTAGAAATGTCGATTAACATTGACACGGGTGTGTAAATGAAGTTCGAGCGAGAGTTTTCAAATAGTTTCAAAACATGTCATTTCTAATTTTCATATGGCTATATGTTGCAAATGTCAGTACACAACCCGGACTTCAAATAAAGGAAGGTTTATAACTTATCCTCACAATGAGAAAATTAATGTTTCTCAGTCTTGAGCTATTCTTACAAGACATTCAATATCTTTAGCTCAAGAAAAAGGATAGTGTACGTATCAGTGCGCTTACCCTTACCGTTAGAAGAGAAGTCCTCTAACAACTGGTTTTTCAAAAAGTTGAACACAATTTTTCAAGAATTTCTCAATGACAATTCATAATCTTTCAAAATTGTGTGTTCAACACTCCAACCCTCACCAAAATTTTCATAAGACAACAATTTCTTAATTGGTCCTATTTTTGAGGGGGAGTTTTTCATAAACAAAGTTTTAAAGTTCTTGTAACCATCAATCAACGACCAATGTCTGAAGTATTCAAAACCATTATCAAAAGTTTCCAAACCATCTGCTGATCATATTTATCTCCCTCAGATTTTTCAACACATATTTTAATCACAAGGAATTTCAAAAACAAAGTTGTTTATTATTAAAATAAGGGGAGAAAAAGTATTAAAAAATGAATATGATCAATTCGACACAATGTGTTTGAAAGAAAAGGTTTTAAAGGTTCGTTCTTATACCCAACAACATCTTATAATTCACGACGATTCTGAAGTCAAAAGGTGGTGTTAGGCTTAGGAATCAATCTTATGATCCAACCAAAACCGGAGGACTACCCAATGTATTATCCAAATTTTAGAAATAGCCAGTCCTTAGTATGATTGGAGATGAATGTATAATGGGAATAATGGCCGACTAAGATTTGAGTTTAACACTGGAACAAACACCACAAGGTGTTAGTAATGACGTCTTGGTAAACATTGAAGGGTTGGAGAATTAAAAAGAAATGTAAGGATAAATGTCTAAAGAAAGAAGCCCCCACACAACATAAGGGCAGAAACCAAGTCAATACATAATCTATCAGAAACACAAGATTATTGTTGGTATTGAAAATGACATCATGGATCCAGTGATGCAATCACAACCCTTTCTACCATTACTTGTTTTCTCTCAACAGAAACTTAGTACTCATTTGTCAACTGAGAAACACACGTTATCTATTAACATCATCACTCCGAGATTGTTGATATTTGAATAGGTTGGCAATAGCTCTACCTCCGAGTACTTAAAACAAGATGCACTAAACGAGTCTAGAGGCCAAGAGAATACGAATTAAAAATCTCGTTAGTACACATTCCAATTCAACACTTGTTGAACATCATCAAGTTCACAAGCTGTTATCAAGAGTCCTGCGCAATATCATAGTGAGATTGCCAGAACATCCCGAGTGATACAAAAGTATTCACAGATGAAGAAGGATAACCTGCTTGACCAGCATCAAACAAGCTCTTGGATAGGGACTTGCTAAGAATCTATATGAATCAAACTTGTGACAACTGGACATCGATTTTGCTAGTAAATGATAACGGTTATGAATTTGATAAAAACAGATGACACTCTCGATGAGTTACAAAAACTCTTAACGAGTGACGAGTCGATTGATTAATAAATCAATTTTCTCCGTATATCACTAACGTAAACCTGCAGGTCAAACAGTGTAACGCAACCTCAATCCCCATCAAATGCTCAATCTACGAAGACATACTATCTATAAAGCTCAAGAATTAAAGACAAAGACTTTCCTCAAACCTCCTGATTTTGAGCTTTCAATAAAATGCAATAGTATGAGCATGTTGGTCAAAACAAAAGATCGCAAGATGCAAAGAATAAAGACAATGACAAAAGGCCAAAGTCAAGATCACAAAGCATGAAGACCAAGATGTACAACAAACACCAAGACAAAGACCAAAAACACTCTGAGCTTAACGACAAAAGCAATCACACTGATCTCCATGAAGGGAGTGTCATCATGAACCATCACTTCGTGGGGAATTGTTTAGCCTCAAAATTTAAGTGAGTCAATAAAGGATAGCACGTTCCCGGTGATCAAAGACCTCACTTCGGGGGAGATTGTTAGCCTCAATTTATTGAGTCGAACAAGGAAGTTCGGTCACTCTACGATGGAGCTTCGGTCTTTAATTAGTTAATGTTGTAATAGGTTAGTATCGGGAATCGGGCTTGATAGTTAATCTAATATTGTATATGTTTCGGGTTTAATCCCAAGCAAAACCCGAGCCCGGGTCCTAGTTAAATATCTCGCGCGTCATTTAACGCGACGGGGTATATAAGCTTTTTCTTCTTTAGAAGAAGTTGAAATTGTTCAAAATATCTATAATATCTTTTCTCTTTTCTCTCTCAATTCTCTCTCTACTTTCTCTCTCTAAACAACTCAATCTTTCTTTCTCATTTCTAGTTCCGATTTCGTGATCGATTGTATGAAGTGAAGTGTTAACGGGATCCTACACCTTCTATTTCTAGTTTACAGCCTCTAATAACCTTATTGATCTCCACTAGCTGCCCGCTAGCTATCTCAATCTCATAACTGAATCCTAAGTCACTGGACTCTATGCCTAATAGAGGTGTAAAAGATGTGGAAACACATCTATAGTCGGCATCAGAGTCAAATAGTGTTGCAGCATAATGATTGTTTAGATTGAACATACCCGTCACGATGTTCGGGTCCTGGAGAGCCTCCTCTGTCCCCAGCACGAACACTCCTCTACGTGCTCGATTTCCATTGTTCCCACGACCTTGACCCTCATCAATAGCCACAACTTGATTTGGACGACCTCCCCTAGTCTTTGTGCTTGGTTCAACCTAGGACATGCTGCCTTGAAATGATTGGTACCACCACATTCAAAACATGCTCCATGAGTAGCAGTTGGGTTTCTAGCATTCACTGGTTCACCATCCTAGGTACCACTCTACAGTCCTTAGCAAGATGCCTAAGGTAGTTGCAACTAAAACAAGCTCAACAAGGCGACTCAGGTGAATGGCATTTTTACGATACGTAACACTTAGGTGTCGTACCCCTGTACTCTCTCCTCACTGGATTAGCAGTTGTAGCAAAAGCATTCCCAGTCATAATCCTCTTGTTATCATCCTTTACATTCCTATCTCTACTAAGCTCTCCACTTACCTCTCCTTCACAGTGTCTTCTTAAGTGATCCATTCTAATGGCTTCATCGTTAGTTGACCGGTGATAAGAGGTGTGCATTTTATCCACATATTACAGGGGTTATTTAACCCCTAAATCATGCAAATAGCTAGATTATGTCTCATCATTTGTTTTCAGGTTTAGCACTTGGATGCATTTGGAGGAAATACACGTGAATATGGGCTCATTTGGAGAAGAAACGGACGAGATTACGGATCTACACCAAATCCTTGAAGAAGTATTGCTTACAAAGCGTGGAGACGGCGTCGCAGGCATAAAGCGACGCCGTCATGATCCATCTGGTGCCGGCGTCAGAAGATTTAGTGACGGTGTCAGGACGTAGCCGACTCAATGAGGATCTAGAATCATCCACATGGTAACGGCGTTAGGATTACAACGCGATGCCGTCGCAGCGATATCTCTATATATACTAAACGGATTTTAAGGTTTCAGGTGTGTAACTTTTGGGATAACTTTGTATAACTTAGGGAGACAAACCTTAGCTCTTGTAGCAGCTTCATAGGTCGTTTTTAGGGACTCAAAACCCTATCAAACAATTCATGAATCCATGATTAATTCTCAAGTAAGGGTTATTTATCATTAATCATTCAATATGTTTATGTGTAGTGTGATTAATTTATCTCTTTGCTTTCTTTATAACATGTGAGGTTAAACCCTCCTTTGTATTTGCTTATGATTTTATGAAAGTCGGATTGTAGATCCTTTTATTTTTGCTTCTTGATTGAGGATTGTGCGTGTTAGGTTCTAGAAAATCAGCTTTTGTCTGTATCGCTATAGACATGTCTAGGGAAACGCGAGTGCGTAGAAAGGATACCATCGGGTAACAGTCTTCATAGTTGGTTTTTTTGTAAAAACATTGCCCCTTTATATGGTTGATCCCTCTTAAGATATTTCACATGCATTTAATGTACTCTTAGGGGCCTTGTAATAGTCTTTATACTACCACTACCTTACTTTATGTTTTGCCTCAACGGAATATTAAATAGACGGCGGGTTCGTGTAATCTGTTCTTGACTTAGGAAATAATTACATAGATGATCACAAGTGTGACAAAGCAACAACACTAGGAGAAGCAATCTAGGGAGTACTACATGATTTAATGAATACAACCTTTTTATTATATTGTTATCACCATTAGCGTAGTTGATTATTTAGTTTAATAGCTAAAACCAACCAAACCTCTCAAACATATGATTTTACTACTTTCTTATAAATATAAAAATACAAAAATAATCTTCTCCCAACCCCTAGAATTCTGTTAGACTGTGATCAAACTTTCCCAATCTATTCCCCTAGAGAACGATAACAACCCCCGAGTCTTGCCTATACTACTACTACTACAACGGTTAGGTACTCTGCCTAAGGAGTTGTAAAACTTCTTATAAAAGTCCCTTACGATAACCGCATCAAGTTTTTGGTGCCACTGCCGGGGAATAGTTAGGTTTTGATCATAGGTTACCTTAGTTCTACTCGCTTGAATCCTTTTAAGTGAGAATTTAATTTCTGCATATTAGCTTTCTTTATATTTTCTTTGTGTTATTTGTTTCGTAACCCATTCTCGTCAACCACCATGGGAGACAAGAATCCTATTCGTACTCTTGGAGACTACTCCAAACCTAGCCACGAGGGCTATAGGAATGCCATTGAGCTCCCCGTAGGGAACAACGTTGTACCTCTTCGGTCGGACAACATCCGGTTGGTGCAAAACGGATGCTCATTCCACGGACTTCGGTCCAAGTATCCAAACCATCACCTCAATGATTTCCTAAAACTTGTGGACTCACTTGACCTTGACGGTGAAAACAGGGAAAGAATGCGCATGCGTTTATTTCAATTTTCTCTTCGCGATCAACCTAGCAACTGGCTTGAACGTCTTCCAGTAGGATCCATCACCATATGGGAGGATCTTACTACTCGTTTCCTTGCTCAATTCTTTCCATCGGGAAGGACCGCAAAACTCCGCAATGATATCTTGATGCTCCAACAACATCATGGAGAATCTCTCTCAGAAGCATGGACTCATGTCAAGGACTTACTACAAAAAGTCCCTCATCATGGCATTGATCGTTGGCTTCAGATCTAAATTTTTTATGATCATGTCTCCTTTCATCTAAAATGCGAGATTGACCACGCTGTCGGCAGAAAACTCCCCAATAAGAATGCCGACAAATCCTAGGAAATCATTGAGAACCTCACCCTCTACGACCATAAGGGCTGGAATGACACAAAAGAATTTGTCAAACTGGTCAAAGCTATTTCTACACCTCAAAGCACCTCAAAAACACCTGACCTAAGACTTCTTGAGCTCGAAGACCAGATTAACTTCTTACTAAAGGGATCACGACCGACACCCAGACCGAGCTCAACATACATCCCTTAAGCTTATGCTGAAGCAGTCTACTCAAACCCTCAATTGTAAAACCAAAATGAACCAACAAAGCAGAACCCCTTCACTTTTTATGAACGTACCGGTCCAAACCCACAACCCCAAGCATTAGGAATCACTTTCGAGGCTCAAGTACGGGACTACATGGCAACACACATCGAAAGAATTGAAAGATTTGAGAATGCCATTTTCAAGAAACACGAGGAGATCAACGATAGAATGATTGAAATGTTTGGGCTACTCAAGGAACTAACAACCAGCAAAACCCACAAGAATGTATTGATAAGGGGAGAGGCTAAATTCCCAGTCACTAAGAATGTAAATTCTATCTCTCTCGTAAGAGGAGAAGAGGAGAGGAGTGACAATATTGACGTAGCAACTGGCAACGACATTGAAAAACCTACTAAAACAAAAACAGGGATGCAAGCAAACGAAGCCGAAAAGAAAAATGAAGCTGGAAAAGAAGAAATGACTGAAGTACCCAACTCTTATCCCGTAGAATATTATTTGAAACATAGTATCAATAAGAAACAGCTAGAGGGACTTGTTGATAATCATAGGTTCAACGACTCTTTATCGGGAGCACGAGTCAGAAAAATAAAAGGGAAGACATACAATTGATCACCTAGGGGGCTTGTTTATGAAGCGATCCTTAGAAAAAAGATAACAAGAAAAGAGGACATAGGAGGAAACTTTAAAATACCCTGTAACATAGGAGGCCGGAAACACATGAACGCCCTAGTTGACCAAGGATCCGGCGTAAATGTTATGCCCCTCTCTACCTATGTGAAACTAACCAACGAGAGGCCGGCTGAGATGGACATTAAACTCTCACTAGCTAGCCACTCGTATATCTACCCTTTAGGAATTATTGAGGACATATTAGTTGAGGTTGCTGAGCATGTATACACCATGAACTTTGTTATTTTGGATATAAAGGAAGACGAAAAGAGACCCTTCATCCTAGGAACATCATTCCTAAGAATGACCAAGGCCATAATTAAGTTCGGGAAGGGCACCGTAACTCTAAGATCTGGAAAGAGTAAGATATGTTTCCATAGGATACTAAAGTCCCTCTGTAAGATCGAGAGAGGAGTTAAGAACGACATAGATCCAATAGCCCCTACTATGACTGTAAATAGATTAGTCCTAGAATAGGAAGAAAGGATAAAACTTCACCTAGAGAGGGAGATGAAGTTCGACCAATGGAAGAGCAAAAATTTCAAAAGTAAGCATCCTGCTCTTGTTAAAGTGAAAGGTAAAATGGACGATGAAGGAAAAGTCACGTGAGAACGTGTGACTTCAAGTCTAGTTACAAGACTCGTAAATAAAGAAAAAAGCGCTTTTAGGAAGCAACCCAATATTTACTTTTATCGCACATTAGGAGTGTCTTGTGTTTCAATTCTTCATTATTTGTTTTATTATGTTTGAATTATTTCGTAATCATGCTTTGTTTGTTTATAACTTTGTCTTATATGCAATCAATGGTATTTTGCATCGAAATAAGTGTAGGGGAAATATCCAGTTTTAAGAACCAAATTCAAACTTATAAAATAAATTATTTGGATTAACTCGTGTCAGTTTCGAGTCATATGATTATTATGATTAATTCCAGGTTTTTATGCAGTACTTTCTTCATATTTGACT
>BQNB010170783.1:0-13638 GCA_026074375.1 Tanacetum coccineum | reverse complement strand
CCAAATGACATAGTTTTGTCGTACATTTAGTCACTTCACTAAATTTTAGCCCCGCGCTCCGCAGCGAGGCGCGGGCTAAAAACCTTGCTACAAGTTAACTTGAAAGATAATTGATAACTGCAATCTGATTTAGTACCATTTCCCGAAGATTGTAAAGTCGCGTCTCAATATCAATCGCATGAAATTTGCTCAACGCTAGCTAGTTTTAATGATTTTTTTAATATAAAATATATGTCTTCTGTATTTTTATGCAAGAATTGCATTTTTGTAACATGAAATAAAAACAACAAGAACATACCGAATTCAACCAATGTGGAATATCGGGAGATAAAATGTAGATAACTCCTACCCCTATCTCTATACAAACCAAAAAGTAAAGAGACCGTTTATAAGAAGACCTTCGAAAAGTGTAAGAGTGCGAGTGGGAGTGCCCAAATATATGTGCATGTGTGAAAGTGTGCAATAACAAGGATAAGGAGTATTAAAGACATAAGACGAAAAGCCATCATAAAAGCATACAACGGTAATATGCAAAATAGCATCAACAGGACTTAGGAATGAAATGGAGATAAACATATAAAAACAAACGCCACAAGATAACACATAATATATAAAGGGCCATAGATAGAAGGGGGACACGAGCATAAACAAACAAGCATAAATGCAAAAGGCCAAGCGCACCTAGAAAACGCTTGCAAAGAAAAGGGGGCTAAAGGCAAGAATTATTGCAAGACCTAAGAGTGCAACGGAGATCTACGCAGGGCGACGCTATGAGGACCTATACCTAATAGAAAAGCAAAGGAACATGAGTGGGTACTTAATGCCTAATAAGCCTAAAGGGAACTAGCTATGAAACTCTATATCTAAAACGCAAGTGGCTATGCTACTAAGTGATGCCTATAAAGCCTAAACCCAATATCTACCTCATACTCTCAAACAATTTATCCTGAACTACCCACATATTCCAATCTTATCTCTCCATGCATTCATATCTGAGAAGCTCATTAATGTCATGCTTAAGTGTCCTCACACCTAAGTTTTTCTCTACCCTTTCTCCTCAGGTCATTGACAATTAGACATTCGACTCTCCTTACCGGCGCTGATTGTGACCTCCTCTTGACATGTCCAAACCATCTCAACTTTCCTTCCTTTATTTTGGTGATTAGAGTTTCGGTTTCAAGTGTGGCTTTAAAAAAGGTATATTTGTTTAGAAAACATTCAAATATGTTGATGTGTCGTCTAGTATCAGGTATTATTATTTGGGTTATCAAGTTTACATTATCATTTTGCCAACATTTACCTAAAACAACACTTTAACCGGGCAGTGTACCACGATCAATAGATAAGTTTCTGTATGGTCACGATATACGGTGTCATCACACGTACATGGTAACATTAATCTTTTATCCTATCAATAATTGGTTTTGACAAGAAAAATAAGTTTAAGTTTTAAAACTATAGTATAAAATTTCTAATCAATTGTTTAAACTATTGCTAAAACCTAGTTCTAACGGACATAAAGCTAACTGACACAAGGTTTTGTGGAAACTTAGATACAATTCTCAAATACAATACGCACACGCAAGAAGAATAAATAAAAGATAGAAAGAGGCGTCTAGCCAAATAAAGAAAAAGAATATTTACCGCATATTAATCCAATTAAAACGCTCGGTTTTAACTTTAATTAGTCTAGTAATGAAGTAACTTTATTTCGGGTAGCCATATCATCCAAAACTAATAAGCCGGCTACTTCTTCCCAAACTAAGACACTATAACATTTTCTCACAATTAAACGCATTTTGCATAAAAGCATCCTAATTCGTTGAGTTAAAATCTAATCTCTTAGTGAATAAATACTGGAGGTGATCTCTTAGTTAACCACCATCAGCTCCATGAGAGACTTCTTAACCCACTACAACTGCTTAAAGGCAATTTATATCTCGTATCCAATGTCCAAGTCTCTTACCAAAGGAATCATAAACGTTCTCTTTAATTGATAACCGAGGGTCAACCACTAGCCCAACTTGCAGCACATAAACCAATGGTAAAGACATAGGGCATTATCTCGTGATCCTAATGATTCTAAGAATATCTTGCGTAAATCAACTAAGTAGAGCCAATCCACGGCATCTAGCGATAACTTAGGAGTCGATATCACTAAATCCAGTTAATATAGGCCGCATACAAAAGCACGTACAAACAAGTATGAATTGATAAAAATAAAACAATGACTCAACGGATAAATTAATCAGTCGATATAACAAACCCACACATTTTAAATCCTATCATAATCATGCTTAATATACACCCAAAGGGTATTAGCCCTTAATCATGAGTAATCAATACAAGAGTAATAATCCAACCAAGGTAAACTAACCGAGTTAAATGAATGATACCAAAAATTAAATGATTACTAGAGTATAGGATACTACAAAGTGTTTCCTATGAAATTGATAGCTTTGCTTGACCTCTTCTGCTCTTTTTGTCTTCTAAAAATCGACTTTTGTGGTTATGGTATCGAAAATATGATCAAGCACACTGAAAACACGTTTTTAAGTTTTCTATTTATAGGGTCTAGAATTTGGTCGATACGGCATATCAAAAGACTTGGATACGACGTATCAGGGGTTTCTTGGAGTAGGGACCATGTTTGATATCTTCCAGAATATTTTATTACTTTATATTGAATACGGCGTATAAAGTTCTCCTGGATACGACGTATTAGACTTTGAATCTTCGTAGTTTCTTATGAAGTGCATGCATAGATATGCCATATCTTCCTTGATGGATATGGCGTATAGGATGTCAGAACGGTAATCTTCAAATGTCTTCATTTAAGCTCTAGAATGCGTGCCTTTTTGCTAATCTTCACTAAGTGCTCCATAATTACTGCAATTCTTAAATACAAATGATTAAGTAACAATTCATGCAATAATCATACAAAATGGGTTATTTACATGGGATAAATGATGCTATAAAAGTGACGTTATTTTATGTCATTAAATATCCCCCCACTTGAATCCTACTTGTCCTCAAGTAGCCTTTAGAAATTTATGAAAATGTATCCTTAAGGATTTTTTCCGTTAAGCATTTATTTGATCAATTAAGTACACAACCAAACATCTTACGAAATAGAAAGATGAAAAAACTCAAATCACTCAACTAATCTATGTGAACTAATCTATGTGATAACATGTAACTAATTCGCTCAATTGCTTGGTCGTGATGAGTATTCTATCATAAGCTTGGCAAGGATACACATCTCACTACTAAAGCTAAGGAGTAACAAGTTTATAAAGGTAAATTATGTTTAAAAGGCTTAAAAGGATTTGATCACTCTTTCTAATCTTTATGGATACCAACATCCCAGAAAAGGTGACAAAATCACACATACACACCCATAACGATAGGATAGACACATATGACTGCATTCGAACCTTAACTCGATAAGCTAAAGAATAGGACTAGTAGTCTTTACCAAAAGTCGCAAACCAGCAAGGGCGACAAACCACATATACACATCCATAACGATGGAATAGACATACATGATTGCATTCAATTCCCTCACTCGAGTAAAACCAAGGGTTAGGACAAAGAGTGATATAGGGTATGGATCTTCTAATCTTTTCACCAAAAAGTAATAAACCAACAAGGCGGACAAAATCACACATACATGGCCGTCACAACAGAATAGACATATGTGATTGCTCGCATCCTCATTCGAATAAAACCTAAGGGTTAGATATTGGGAAAGGGAAATAATTGTTGTTAAATAAAAAATATACAAAACAAATAGATTAAGTCAAAACAAATAAGGTACAAGTTGCTTGATACTTTCCCGACTGTTCCCATGATAAAGACACAAATCATGGGCTACTCCATGTTTAGTAGACACGAAACAGACTCGAAAAACGTCTTCGATCAAAGATAAATGAAAACGACCCTAAGTTGGCGTTCCCATAATGGTAAACTTCCCACTCATCCATACTATACATACTTTTACAAAACAAGTAGTGATATCTACCACTTTATACAAAACTTTACATCGTTGATTTATAATATGCATCAACAAATAATCGATCCTTCAAGTAATTCATCGGTTTAAGCTTTAACGAACCGACTATCTTCATACTTTCCTCCTCTTTTTTGTAGCGATTTTCTAATTTTTCCTTTTTTTTCTTTTTTTCATTTATACACTACGAATCTCGGTGTAATTTCACCATCTTCACGATCATAATAGCTCCGGATAATTTCTTCCATAATTCTTCATTCTTCGTACTCGGATATACCAATAATTGTGAAAGTAGTAAATATACATGAGTTTGACTATTTTTTACATTCCCATTGTAATGTGCATTTTTCCCAACCATACCAGAGATATAAAATGACACAAGACACATGAAATACATACTTTACACTTAAAGCAACTAGCAACTGATAAATGAACTTAATCTAACAGGGTAGGCTAAGGTGTAAAGGTGTAACAAAACAAATAGTTGGTGAAAACAGGAATGGTTAAACAGGTTTTTCTAGGGGAATCTTACTCTTTTGATTAGAGTAAACAAAGTGTTTATACAAGGGTTAACTAACCAGGGTGGTTAGTTAATAACACAACATATATAGGCTTTTTGGGTGTAATCCTAGAAATTTACCAATTTAAACAAGTTACTCCAATTATATCCATAATACTCATTATTGTGGTCTCGAATAGATATACTAAGCCTACAACATCACTAACACACTCATATTTTTTAAACAAGTCTACAACATCACCAACATACTTATATTAGAATTAGGTTGTCAAAAACCTAAAACTGTACAGGAAGTCGATACGCCATATCCATATTTCAGGATACGCCATATTGAGACCTGTATTAAAAAATCCTAAGTACGGGTTAGTCGTTTAAAACGTTGTATTCATTTAATGAATACGCCGTATAGACTGAACTGATAATAAAGTTTTAAAAGTACATAAAAGTAAAGACTGGATAACATCTAGATAGTTGATACGCGGTATCCATTAAGATTGTATACGCCGTAACGACAGTCTCAATAAAAATTGAAAATTACAGTCTGGGTTGTCTCCCGGCAAGCACTTTTGTTTACAGAAAAGTCTTTAAGTTAGACTTGCCTAAGTTTTATCCTATCTTTATAAAACAACTTAGGGTCGAACGGGATGCCAAATGGCACATACAAATTTTTAATAAGATTTAGTAGCATCCCGTTGTTAAGATAATTCCAAGTCACGATATTAACACATAATTCCTTGATAAAAGTTTGTTTTGAAAAATTTACTTGATGTATCATGACTTGTTTCCAAAAGCTTATTTGACCCTTGTGCATAGGCAGCAACATCGGTATTTATTACATTAGGTAACGTTTCAATAAATAAATCCCCTGAAGATTGTTTGATATCAATTTTATCATCACCATTGCCCATATCCAATTTTAAATCATTGACGTTAAATATCTTATACGAAAATGAATCATTATCGTATATAACAGTGTAATTCTCATCATCAGAATCAGACAATGATACTTCAATTTTCCAATTAACTTTATTGATATGCTGAGGACTTGTCGTGGGTTCACATAAGAAATCTAGTTCAAATGTTAACGCGTCATTATAGACTATAGCTGGGAATTCTGTTTCAACAGATCTTAGGAAGTGAACGTCTTCATCATACCTGATCTTTCCATACGTAGCAGTTTTCTAGTTATACACCTTACCTTTTCTAAGAGCTTTCTCAGTTTCAAGCCGAATATATTCCTCCATAGTAATATCGCAGTCGTCCATTCATGGACCTCATGAACCGTGTGTGCAAACCATACTTGGATAAATTTGTGACAGTGTTCATTGATGATATTCCTAAGACTGCTTTCAGAACGAGATACGGACACTACGAATTTCAAGTAATGCCATTTGGTTTAACTAACGCACCTGCTGTATTCATGGACCTCATGAACCGTGTGTGTAAACCATACTTGGATAAATTTGTGATAGTGTTCATTGATGATATTCTTATCTACTCCTGTAATAAAGAAGAACACGCAGATCACCTGAGAATAATCTTGGAATTACTCAAAGAGGAAAAACTGTATGCCAAGTTCTCCAAATGTGATGTCAAGGACTTCATGTTGACCCCGCCAAGATTAAAGCAGTTAAGAATTGGGCATCTCCAACTACACCCACCGAAGTACGCCAATTCTTAGGACTTGCCGGCTACTATCAGAGATTTATCAAATATTTCTCGAAGATTGCAAAGTCTTTAACTGAATTAACCCAGATACACAAGAAGTATATCTGGGGAGAAAACCAAGAGTCAGCTTTCTAATTGCTAAAACAGAAACTTTGTGAAGCTCCAATCTTAGCATTACCAGAAGGAAACGATGACTTTGTCATTTACTGTGATGCATCCCATCAAGGCTTGGGAGCAGTGTTAATAATGCAAAAAGAAAAAAGTTATTTGCATATGCATCCCGACAACTCAAGCCTAATGAAGAGAACTATACCACACATGATCTCGAATTAGGAGCAGTAGTGTTTGCTCTTAAAATTTAGAGAGACTATCTGTATGGCACAAAGTGTATTGTGTTCACTAATCATAAAAGTCTTCAGCATATTCTTAATCAAAAAGAGGTATGAACATTGAGACAACGCCGTTGTTAGAATTACTTGCAGATTACGATTGTAAGATTCGCTACCATACTGGAAAGGCAAATGTTGTAGCATATGCCTTAAGCTGGAAGGAACGAATCAAACCACTCTGAGTCAGATCATTAGTCATGACCCTTCATCCAAAATTTCCATCGCAAATCCTCCAAGCCCAAAATGAAGCACTCAAAAAAGAAAACCATAAAGCTGAGAACTTACGAGGAATGGACAAAGCATTTGAAATACATCCTGATGGAACTCGTTATATCAAGAATCAAAGTTGGTTACCACTCTTTGGTAATTTAAGAGACTTAATCATGCATGAATCTAATAAATCAAAGTATTCCATTCACCCAGGTTCTGACAAGATATATCAGGATCTAAAGAAACTCTATTGGTGGCCTAACATGAAGGCAATCATCGCTGAATATGTCGGCAAGTACTTGACATGCTCTAGAGTTAAAGATGAATGTCAGAAGCCATCCGGCTTACTGGTATAACTGGAGATTCCTATGTGGAAGTGGGAGAGAATAACGATAGATTTCGTCACAAAACTACCCAAAACCTTAAACGGCCATGACATAATCTGGGTCATTGTCAATCGTCTTACCAAATTAGCACATTTTATTCCTACCCGAGCAACAGATAGTATGGAAACCCTTACAAGATTGTACATAAAGGAAATAGTCTCACGACATGGCGTGCCAATATCTATCATCTTGGATCATGACAGTCATTTCACATCCAGATTCTAGCAATCATTACAAAGTGCTTTGGGTACTCAATTAGACATGAGTACGGTATATCATCCCGAAACCGATGGACAAAGTGAAAGAACCATCCAAACACTCGAAGATATGCTTCGAGCCTGTGTTATAGATTTTGGAAAAGGATGGGAAAGACACTTACCATTGGTAGAATTTTCCTACAATAACAGTTACCATGCCAGTATTAAGGCAGCACCATTCGAGGCACTTTATGGTCGAAAGTGCATACCACCTGTCTGTTGGGCCGAAGTTGGAAATGTTCAACTTATAGGACCAGAAATAATTCATGAAACCTCCGAGAAGATAGTGCAAATTTGACAACGCTTGCAAGCTGTAAGAGACCGGCAGAGAAGTTATGCCAATATAAGATGGAAGCCTTTAGAATTTCAAGTTGGAGATTGTGTTATGTTGAAAGTATCACCTTGAAAAGGTGTCATTCGTTTTGGAAAGCAAGGAAAGCTTAACCCTCGGTACATTGGACCATTCAAAATCCTTGAACGAATTGGCCCAGTTGCATACAAACTAGAGCTTCCTAAAGAGCTCAGTAATGTCCACAGTACTTTCCACGTTTCTAATTTAAAGAAATGCCTATCTAATGAATCCCTTGTCATTCCAATGAAAGAACTTCAGCTTGATGATAAGCTCAACTTCGTGGAAGAACCTGTAGAAATCATGGATCGAGAAGTCAAGCAATTAAGACAAAGTCGCATCCCTGCTATAACAACCCGTAATTTACATCAATGTAATTATCCATCTATTAAATTAGATGCACTGTAATATCCATCTATTATATATATACCACCTTTTTACAGAGAAATTTTTTGCTTTATCTCATTATGCAACGTAACATGCATCTCTAAAGTAAACAAGCTCACGCAACCTCTACCAATGCCATCTATATCTATGTTTATATCATGTAAACATCCTAATGTGTAGATTCTATATCTTAATATCATTTTACCAAGTACATTATCCATTAAACGTACCATTTACAACGTTATATCAAAACAGACTTTATTCATTAACATTTGTATCAAAACCCTAATTATATGTAATATATACATATAAAATGAATGTGCAAACCTTCAAGCATGTGTACAAGTGTACAATGCATAACATTTGAATATCTTTTCCCTCCTAAATCAAGTTACAACTTTCTAAAGCCCAATGTACAAGTCAATAATGCAAGAAAACCAAACTAGGTCATTTTACCTCTTAAATCACTTTAGTTTCTTACTACCACTTTAACACAAGGTACAAGCACTTAATGCATGACTTCTAAACCCTAAACCTAAACCCTAAGTCATCTTAAAACCCTAATCTAAAACCCTAAACCCTAAACGAAACCCTAAAACCCTAATTTCACTTTAAACCTAAAACTAAATCCTAAACCTTAAAACTAAATCCTAAACCTTAATCCTAAACCCTAATCCTAACATTAAACTATCTTAAACCCTAACCTTAACTCGAATTCAACCCTAAAAATCCTAACCCGAAACCAAAAACCAACCCGACACCTTTAGATTCATTTTGACCTATTTTTAAGCAACCAAGCACCTCAAGCACCACCATGACCTCACCACCATGTCACCAAGCAAGCAACCAAGCACCTCCATCACCACCTTGGCCACCAAGTTTGACCTTGTCACCTCCTTGTCACCCTTGTCCAACCGAACCCTCATACACCCTCACCACCTTGCATAACTACTCTCCTAGCTTCCATGAATCACCTATAGCCTTCCTTAGTTATCTACCTACAGCCCTTGATACCTACACCAAGTATTCTTGGCCTCCAAGGTGTAAAACTTGGGTACTAAGGGTTTTTAAACCCTATATATAGCCGAAACACACACTTTTTCAAGTCACACCTCAAAAACTCATCACCACTCAAATAAAGTTCTAACTCAGACCAAGGAGGATCAAGTAAAGTCCCTAAGATCATAATAGAAGCCAAGAATCAAGAGAAGGAAGCCCTTGAAGTCGTTTCTAGGCGTACGAACCCAAAAACCCCATTTCGACCCATTTTAGCTCAAGTAAGCTCAAAATCTTGTTCTATAAGCTCATATTCTGTTTTAGATCTTTCATAAGGTTTGTTAGATCATATATAAACTCTTGTTAAAGCCTTGAATCCTCAAACCCATGCGTTTTTGGTTAAAACCCTAAAAATGACCCGTTTTGATTTTCTAGCTAACGAATCCTTTTTCTAAACTTTTGTTACGTTAGAACATCTTATTTTTGCTTATTCTAATAAGCTATAACCTGCAAATATCATTTGGAACCCTAAAATAAGCTTGCATGGCTTTTTGGACTTGATTTGCAAATATTTTCATGCATAGGGGTATATATCGTAACTTTCTAAAATTTATAACTAGAGGGGCTGAATGTCATTTTCCTAAAGTTATATCTATAGGACCTATCTTGTCAATGTTTTAAAGTTAAAGGCTTTAAATTATAATATACTTTATATATAAAGGACTATAAACTTGTCAAAAAGTTTATAAACCAAGGGCTATATATTGCCATTTTGCAAACTTGAAAATATAAAATATAATATGTCTATATAAATTATAAAAATTATATATTAATATCTATAAACCTGATTTTATCAAAAAACCTGACAATTTAATCGGTATTAATCAACAATCGACGCATTATAAAACAAATTACGTTATATAATTAACGTAATTTATCATCAACTAACTTTTGAAGAAACTAAAATGTATCACGTTACTAGGGAGCTTCATGTAAACGAGTTACATTTGGGTATACCGTTTTTTTGACAAGTTTGCTTGGATTACGTCGATTAAAGTGTCCTGGCTCACAACGTTTAACATACATGGACCCTCTGATATATGATGGCCCGAACAGTGATACAATATTTCTATAAATTAATAAATCAAAGTAATACGTTAAACTTTATAAAGTTTTGAAACATAAACCATCACACTAAGACTTGACATATTACCCTAGGTTGTGTGATGAAGCCGTTACTTTCACTTTTATTTATTATGCCTTCAATCAGATTTCCCTGTGATGGTGAGTTCATAGCCTCGCAATTTCAATCTTTGGGGGTAAAATGTTTTATAAACCGCGGATATGGGGGGGGAATACATGGCTCAATTGTTTTTAATATACACAAGTACTTAAAACCGATATTGTGAGTTCATAGCCTCACATTTCAATCTTTTTGATGTTTTATAAACCCGCGAGGGGGATACATGCTCAATTGTTTTTAATATACACAAGTACTTAAAACCGATATTGTGAGTTCATAGCCTGCTATTTCAATATTTTGATGTTTTATAAACCAGAAAGGGGGATAACTATGCTCAATTATTTGTAATATACACAAGTACTTAAAACGATATTGTGAGTTCATAGTCTCACATTTCAATCTTTGAATGTTTATATTCCGCGGGGGGCATACATGCTCAATTGTTTTTAATATACCAAGTACTTAAAAAACGTATTGTGAGTTCATAGCCCTTCGCATTTTAAATCTTTAATGTTTTCATAAAACCACGGAATGGGGGTTACAATGTATAAACCATGAATACGATATTTTCCATGTATGCTATTCCTTGATATTATTATTGCTCAAGTCTCTTACTTTTGCATTAAGACCCCACTATAATGATGAACGTTTATTACTTTCGGATGAGTAAGCGCGAATGCTAGTGAATAGATCTATTTGGGATGAGCTTCCCCGTTTGGTTTGTACCTATACTTTATGGTTAAAACCAACATACTTCATTTGAAACACTATGCGGGTGTTTGGCAAAGGCACCCGTTGGGGCAACTTATTATGATTATTGATTATCTCAAGGTATCGGTGCATGAGCTCAGGACAATAATACTATTTTCTATAATAATTGTACTTATTGCAATTATATACACTTATGTGTGTATAACGAAGTAACCCTACTATTGAACTTATATTAAACTGTTTTACCATAAACTTTATGAATATCATCTCAACCATTGTGTTGACCTTTTTAGAATGTTTTGTCTCAGGTATTTGAGCAACTTATGGCACGAAGTGGGCTATGGACTTAAAGATGCTAAAACTTCGTTATTATCTAAAACTTTTATTTTCATGTAGATTTTTGGGAATCTGTTGGTAAAAACTATGATGAATAGAATTAATGATTAATTTCTTTTTAAAAACGTAATCTTTTAAAACGTTCTTATATGTCCAAAAATGGGGGTGTTATAGAATATCTCATGATGGTTATAGGTTTCTTTCTTGAGTATTTCTGGACTTTAAATAGTAGTCATTGAATGTAATTTCCAAAAAGTCTGGCCTCAAATGATTTTGAGTTCGAGAGGTGGTTAATTATGTTCTAAACAGAAAAGTTGTCAAAACTGTAATAACGGGTAAGGATTTAGGTCATGTTTAGGGGGTTAATTAACGATTCTACTTAAAAATGAAAATTAGCTTAGCCCTTATACAGTAGTATGTTCCATATGTCTATTGATATCTGTGAAAATTAGCCTCTGAAAGAATGTCTAAGTATAGTAGTTAGAGTGATATATTTTGGTGTGCAATCATATCTGAATTAGGACAGTTTTGAAGTTTGATTTTATTTGAGTTAGTTAAACATGTAAGTAATACTTGGGAATCACAAGGTAGTTAATATACTCATAAATTAATATGGGTGATTTTTAGTATAAATTATGAAGGTCATTAAGTAAGGGTTTTGAGTACGTAAAGAGACACTAAGATTCTGCAATTCTGATTTAATTATAAGTAGCTAGTGTAAAGTGTTAATGAGATGGTTAAGGTTGGGTATGGTGTCGGGGTGACCCATGATGGTTACCTAAACCTTTAGACATCCATAATATATGTGTTACATGGACTAGAGCTTTTAGCTTAGTCGCGTGTAACCGTGTTTATTTATTTGTATAGTTGCGTGTTGAGATTTTGAAGCTGTGTTTAAGTATTCATAAGAGTTTCATTGTCCATCTTTTCACATCGCTTTTAAATTAGGATGGAAATGATGCAAATGGATTTTAAATGTTCTAATTACTGTGATTATGTGTCTTTATTTTAAAAGTGTAAGGACCTTACTTGGCTATTTTATGTTACGTGCTATATGCTTATGTGCATTGGGATCGAGGATAACGTTCCTACCTATTTGTTGTGATATCGGGATCGAGGGTAACATTCCTACCCATGTGAAGTGATGGTTTTAATGGATCAAGGGTAATGTTCCTACCAAAGTGTTCATACTTGTTGGATCGAGGGACATGTTCCCATGATCGTTATGGTTACATTTGCATGTTAGCTTGTATGATAGTATAGTAATTGTCCTACCATGTTTGCATTAATCACAGTAATTGTTTATAAGCTTTGATTTTCGTGTCTTAAACCTATGAATCTCACCAAACTTTTTGTTGAAGTTTTAAGCATCATTTTCAGATAATCATCTTGAGGATGTTAAAGTTAGGAAGAGTGGCTAGTGAGATCATAGGATTGCATGCGGAGTCGTTCTCCTAGAGATTTTAATTATGTCATTCGAATTGTTTGATGCTTGGATGTTTGTTGATTTTGTTTAGACTTTTGGATTATGTTTCCTTGTGGTATGACTTTGCTATCGTAATGCAAGACTCCTTTATCTTGTGTTATATATTGTCATGACACATTGTGTCTCATTTGTTTATCTATTTTATTTAGTTCTCTCTATCGTTGACACCATTTTGTTGTGATGATATCCATGATGTTACGCCTCGTATTTTCGCCTAGGCGGGGTGTAACAAATTGGTATCAGAGCCAATGGTTATAGAGAAGTAGGTGGTTGAGCCTAGACTATAACCTTGGGTCCTTCATGTAGATGCATTTAGGGCTTAAGTATTTAATGCTATAACTGCTATGCTTCCCCTCTATTTTTACATAGCTTATATATCTTGTAGTTTGCTAAGTTGTCATTTTAGTTATTTTGCCTACCATTATCTGATACGATATGTATTACTTTTTGAGTATTTTATCTATGTTTTTCTCCCACCCATAAGAAGTCTCGTTGGGGAACCATTTTCCCAACTGGACTTAAGTGTATGAGGAGCCTCTTGTGGAACCAAAGGCGATAGAGTAGTTGATCGCTTGTTGGATAGTCGTAGTAGGGCTGGACCCGCGGAGTCGGGTGATTATTGTGAAGGTAAAGTCAAACCCATGCAAGGCCCAGCATAGGTTTATTCCATTTTTTTACCTCATCACGT
>BQNB010170779.1:0-13639 GCA_026074375.1 Tanacetum coccineum | reverse complement strand
ACATCTTCCATCCTTTTCCTTTTCTCTCTAATTTAATGGCTACTTTTCTTTTCCATTTTACCAAGCCTCCGGATCCGTTGATAAAAGGGTGAATCTAATGTTAACATCACGTAAGCTAAAAATTAGTATTCAATGTAAACGGGCATCAATCGATTAAACGTTTACATCAATCAAGTAT
This sequence comes from Tanacetum coccineum, assembly GCA_026074375.1. Lineage (NCBI taxonomy): Eukaryota > Viridiplantae > Streptophyta > Magnoliopsida > Asterales > Asteraceae > Tanacetum > Tanacetum coccineum. The sequence continues at coordinate 13,461 of BQNB010170779.1, read as the reverse complement.
TAAATAATTATTTTGAGAATAATTATGATCTTTGTTCATTTTATTTTTATCAGTTACGTAAAGTGTATACGTTTCGCGATAAATTAAGTTTAGGCATACCTGAACCACAAAAATAATTCTACGCTTCAACAAATACCCACGTTTATACCCAATAACCAAAATTTACTCCATATTATCACCACATTGTACATATGGCCGGCTAGGGATAGCAATATCCATAAGAAAACCAAAATATCTAAGTTAAGAACATCCCTCCATGTTTTCATGGGATGTTCTCAACTATTAGGGAGCAACAAGTGCATATGGCCATGACTAGGACCAAGAGTCTTCCCTAAGACCCTCAACATGTTTCCTTGAGTAGTCCTACATCTTATATACATGTATACATGTGATAGAAAACACATAGATAACAAAACACTTGGTAAAAAGATCAAAAACTATCTCTTTGTCTCTCTAAGAGCCCACGGCTTAAACCAACAACAATACACAATCCATACTAAAATTTCTACAACCTATACAAGCTATTACACATCATTCCTAAGATATACTAAGGTGTTTACAACCATTGGTTAACCATTTACAAGCATTTGTTAAGAAAACGAAAGATTAGGGTTTCATAACCTAATCTAGGGTTTCATATTTGCAAGCTTTGATTTTGTGTCTAAACAAGGGTTTAGCACTTATTTATCATCACCATCATTCATCTTAAGGTCTTCTATAAACCTTTATACTTTCATTTTATGAGTTTTTATGTATATGATGTGCTATGTAGTGAAATCACCATTTAGGATATGTTTAACATTGTAAAAGTGGATTTTCTTGTAAACATGATTTATGGACTTGTAAACATGTTCTATGGAGGTTATATTGAGGTTACAAAATGGTTGTAAGCTTTGTACACACTTGGTTTATGTATAAAAATGTTTATGTACAAACTAGTAAATTAGGGTTACTTAATGAAGTTATGGTTTTTAAGTGTTATTATGAACTTGTTAATCTTGTCACCTTGAACATTTGGACAAAGAATGAACTTATGGACAATATTATATGTATCACTTATAATACATATGGTATATGAGACTTGTGATAAGTTACAAAAGTGAAAGTACATAAAATAAGCTTTAAATAAAAGTATAAGTATGGATTCTTAAGGGGCTGTTTGTATTTTGAATTTCAAACATTGGTTTTGACATTATATAAAAATAATACGTCTCATGACGATCCCGGATATATAAATAACTTGAAAAATGGATTAATAACGAAAAAGATACGGTAAAAACAAGTTATACGTTAATAAACGGAGTCGTAAAATAATTTTTTAAAAAACTTTTTATAAAAATTCTTTTACGACTCCGTTTATTAACGTATAACTTGTTTTTACCGTATCTTTTTCGTTATTAATCCGTTTTTCAAGTTCTTTATATATCCGGGATCGTCATGAGATATGAATTTTGCGAGTTTACGACAATTAATACTTTTATAAAACTATTTTTATAAAAGTACTATTCATGACATAAACTTAATATTTTTTGTTAAACTCATAAATCATAGAACTTTCATTACTAATAAGATTAACGCATATTTACGAGTTTATGCTAAATATAAAACGTAAAAACGAGGTTATAAGCTGTTGTGAACAGTAAAAACACTATCAACACAGAATGTTTGAAAAATTCAAAAATGTAATGCGACAAAATCTTTAATGCATGATATCCAAATCAAAACCACCAATGTATCCCTTGCACCTCGTGCTTACTGATCCCCTAAAAAACATTGCTTTAAAACGTCAACAATAATGTTGGTGAATTCATAGGTTTGATAAATCATATATTGTAGGACCACAAGATTTCCCAAGTGTATGATAATGCAACAGATGCAGACATCATATAAATGTAATTACGTTTTGCCTAATAAAATGAGCCTCATGACACTGAGCTCGACATAAATTGACTACCATTTATAAGATACCTAACATTGCCCGTGATGATGTTCTAACCCGCAACATCCTATGTTCGACATGGTATACGTTCGTTTGCCCAGTGATAGCTAATCACCCGAACGGGGATGTCAATCCCAATAGATCTATTCATATCATTCGCGCTCACAATCCAGTAACTGACAGTTCATGATAATGGGCTCAACTAGGGTTATCGCTACTTAGGCAACACGTAATCATAATATGAAACTTAACCACTTGTGTCCAGTTGTAAAACATTTCATGTTTCTCACCCCAAAAACTTTGTAAAACAAAAGCATGTAAAACGTGGGGCTATGAACTCACCTTTAGTGAGCGAATAACAAGAATATCACAGATAATGCGCCACGCAAATCGTCAGATGCAACCTATTTAAATTTAAGGTCGTATAAGTACCATGTACTTCGATTAACCAATATCATATATTCCTATATAGCTCTTCATACTATCGTTCGGGCTATCATAATTAAGAGGTCATGTAGTGAACGTATGAGGAGCTAGGACACTTTAAATCGTAAATCCAACAACTCGTCTAAAAAACGCCACCCCCGAATGAGGCCGTCAATATTAAACTCCCTAGTATATAGCACTTTGATTACTAATACCACATGTAGTCTATATAGTAAATCACCAACTAATTGTTTTTGGTAAAATTATGGTTTAATAAGTAAAAAACGTTTATCATAACCATTTTTTAGTTAAATTAGCAAACTTTTGCGTTTTTAAAAGCCCGATTTTGACGTTTCTTATGCCCACGCTTTCGTACTAAGACGAGTGATCAAAATATTACATTTTTAATTTTTCAACATTCTGTGATGAATAGTGTTTTTTCTGTTCACAACAGCTATTAACTCGTTTTTACGTTTTAATTAGCGTAAACTTGTAAATGTCGTATCTTATTCGTTATAGCTCCGTTTTTAGCGATTCTTTCGAGCACGTTCTCGTAATTGAAAATTATATTGATTTATGAGGTTTAAAAAAAAAAAAAGTTTCTGTCATGAAATAGTTACTTTCATAAAAATAGTTTTTAAAAAGTATTAATTGTTCGTAAACCTCTGCGAAATTTCATAACTCGAGTTCGTTATTAATTGAAAAATTACGATTCTTATCATTTTGGAATCCTAAAAATATGTATAATTTGTTAAAAATACCAAACTTGCTGTTTGAATAATTTTTATAAAAAGTTTTTATAAAAATTCTTTTACGACTCCGTTTATTAACGTATAACTTGTTTTTACCGTATCTTTTTCGTTATTCATGCCTTTTTCAATATTTCTTACTTTTAGAAACGTCATGATGTGTTTATATTTTATAAAGTGTTCCAAATAACACTATTGGAAACTCAGATTCCAAACAGACCCCTAAAGGATCAATATGTATAACTTTTTAATATAAAGCTCATTCCATGTACTTCTACTTTGTAACTTACCACAATCTCATGAAGCCATAAGTATTATATGTGATCCATATAAATATAGCCATAGTTCATCATTTGAACAAAAGTCAAGGTAACACGATTAACAAGTCCATAAATAATACTTAAAAACCATAACTTCATTAAGTAACCCAATTTACTAGTTTATCCATAATCATTTTTATACATAAACCAAGTGTGTACAAGTCTTAAAACCATTTTGTAAACTTAATATACCATCCATATAACATGTGTATAAGTTCATAAATCATGTTTACAAGAGAAATTCACTTTTGTAAGTTAAACATAATCCAAATGGTGATTTCACTACATAGCACATAATATACACATAAACTCATAAAATGAAAGTATAAAGGTTTATAGAAGACCTTATGATGAATGATGATGATGAAATCAAAAACAATCCTAAACCCTTGTTAAGACACAAAATCAAAGCTTACAAATATAGTATACCCTAGATTAGGTTATGAAACCCAATCATTCCTTTCTTGAAAAATGCTTGCAAATTGGTTAAACCATGCATGGAAACTATCTTAACAATATCTTAGGAATGATTGTGTATATGTGTGGTATGCTCTTAGAAAAACAAGGTAGGATTTGCTTGGGAGGGAGTATTGATGCCGTGGGCAATCAAGAGATGAAAGAAGGGAACTTTCTGCATCTTTATTACTAAGTGTTTTATGAGTTGTGTGAGATAATACTTGTAATGCATGATGTATATATATGAGAACTAGTCAAAAAAAGTCCAAAGACTAGTCTAAGGGGTAGGGGGGGAGATGGACGGCAAGGGGGACAAAAAGGGGCGACTAGTGGTCAAAACCACTAGTCATGCCTTACTTCTTACTAACTTTGCCATATTCCTTCTACTAAGTCATGTGGCACCAGGCTACCATTTATGAGTTAGGTCCTTATGTCTCCCAAATGAGACATTATCCTATGAAAATGAGGATAGAAGTGACTAATTTATATGTCTTGATAAAAGTAATACTTGCATTTTTTTTGTGAAAGTATAAGTTATAGTCTCCTTTATTAAAAGTATAAGACTTGTAATTTATATGCTTTGCTTGATTCCTACATATATATGGACGTGTATATATATATGCCTAGGGGTGAAGTTTTATAAACTTTGATCATTGGAATTAAAAATAGACATTTGTTGAAGCGTAGATTAATTAACGTGATTTCGGGTATGCCTAAACGCAATTTATCGCGAAACGTATACACTTTACGTATCCGATAAAAATAAAATGAACAAAGACCATAATTATTCTCAAAATAATTATTTAATACTTGCTTGATGTAAACGTTTAATTGTTTGATGCCCGTTTACATTGAACACTAATTTTTAGCTTACGCGATTTAGCATAACATTTACGATTTAAAACAAATGCGTACAATATAAAAGATGAATAGTAGATTAATCATCATCGTTAATGACTTGAAAAACGAGGGTGTTAAGAACCTCTTCCCGATAAACGACCTTGTCCTCAAGTCTATACGATGCAAAGCACTTGACGACGGTGCGTCAAGGGGAAGAGGTGTGGGTATTTCTTCTTGAATTGGTCTTCACGTTCCCACGTGAACTCAGGACCTCTCTTGGAGTTCCATCGAACCTTGATTAATGGAATGCGGCTTCGCTTCAACCGTTTAACTTCAAACTTCACGTCCATGGATCTCAACAGGTTCCTCCTACACAAACTGAAAGCTTGTCATCGACACCAATTCCATCCAACAGGAATGAAACTAACGGATTCGTGCGGCATTGCACTTTTTCCAAGTTTGATACTTGAAATGATATTGTGAACCCTGCTTAGTTTTCTTCGAACTCGAGTTTGTAAGCAACCTCTCCAACCTTTCCTAACACCTTGAAAGGACAACATACTTTGAGGGTTTAACTTCCCCCGTTTTGCCAAAGTAACCCCTTTCTAAGCGAAACCTTAAGCAAAACTTAAATCCCCGACTTGGGAATACCATAGGTTTACGCTTCAGACGCTAACTCTTCAGTCGATCACGAGCGTCTTGCATCCTTCCTTGATTTGACGATTCTCTCATGTTGTACTCTTGAATTTTTCAAGACCTGAGATTTGAGGCATCTCTAACATCGGTGTCCCAACAAACAGGTGAACCGACACTTTCGACATAAAGTGCTTCGAATGGTGTTGCTTTGATGCTAGCGAGTGATATCTAAATGTTATAATAGAATTCACTAACGGTTAAGTGATAAACACTCACTAACACCGCAGATCTCTCAGATCCCACCCCTTCAACCAAGCTCTAGCACGCAACATACTCCTTTGGAGAGTTTGCACACCGCCACACCAATCTCTTTCACTTTTCTTGGTCCTAATGTCGTGATGCAACAGCGCAGTACAATATCCAAATTTATACCTAAAGCATTCTGAAGTGACCTCCAGAAGTTGGATGCGAACCTCGGGTCGCGATCACAAATGATTGAAACAGGTATTCCATGCCTTGTGGACAACCTCCTTTAAGGTATTATTGTGCAAGTTAAACCATAGGGTCAGTCTCTCTCATAGGGTGTGAAAATTGCAGACTTAGTGAGTCGGTCCACAATCACCCAAATGGTGTCATAGCCTTGCGACGTCTTAGGGAGCTTTATGATAAAATCCATAGTGATGTTGTCCCATTTCCATTCAGGTATCTTGGGATGTACCAACAATCCTGATGGCCTTTGATGTTCGGCCTTGACCTTAGCACATGTCAAACACATGCTAACATAGGTGGCGATGTCCGGCTTTCATATTAGCCACCAATAAGCTTTCTTTTTATATCTTGGTACATCTTGTCCTGGAACCCCGGATGTATAATAGTATTTAGATTTGTGGGACTCTGCATTATCACAGTTCGCAAATCCGCCATAACAGGTACCAACTCCTGCCCTTGAGGCATAAGACCATCGCACGTGGTTTTCCCAACTTTTTGATCCTGATCGCCTCTGGATTTTTAGCGTTTTTCAACCAACATTCCTCCAACATCTTTCGATCTTGATGTCCTCATGGTTTCGTGCTTTCAGTCTGAGGCATTCAAGATTGTTTGGAAGAATCCAAGCCAATAGTCATGACTAAAGGCTCGAACTCTGTAATGGTTTGATCTCTCGCTCCTTCCTGCTTAGAGCATCACAACTAACTTATACCGTTCCTGGTGATGATCGAATCTCATCTCACAATCGTAAATCACAAGAGCAACCCACCAACGACGTTGCCTTAAGTTTAACTCTTTCTGATTAAGAATTGTATAAGGCTCTTCATGGGTCAGTGAAACAGACCGAGCACTTGGTTCCATACAGGTAGTGCCTTCCAAATCTTGAGTAGCGAACACTACTGCACCAAGTTCCAAATCATGAGTCGTATAGTTCTTCTCATAAATCTTCAGTTTGCGTGATGCATAATCAAATCACATTTTTCTCTTTTGCATGAAACACATCGGCCAAAACCCTTCTTTGTAGCATCCAATATGCGATAAAATTTCGCTTCCTTCAGGTAAGGCCAGGATTGGTGCACTGCACAACTTCTGCTTTAACAGTTGAAAAGCTGCTTCTTATTTATCACCCCAAACAAACTAGACCTTCTTCTGGGTGAGCTTGGTCATCGGTTTGACGATCTTTGAAAACCCTTCAATGAATCTTCGATAATACCCGGCAAAACCTAAAAATTGACGAATCTCCGTTGGCGACTTAGGAGATGCCCAATATTTAATGGATTCGATCTTGGCGAGATCCACGTGAATACCCTTACTATCAATCACGTAACCTAGGAACTATACTTTAGGAATCCAAAATTCACATTTGGAAAACTTGGCATACAACTCCTCTTTCTTAAGCAATTCTAAGATTAGCTTAAGGTGCTCTTCGTGCTCTTGCTTATTCTTTGAATATATCAGAATATCGTCAATAAAGACAATTACAAATTTATCCAAATATGGTTTGCACACCCGATTCATAAGGTCCATGAATACGGCAGGTGCGTTTGTCAAACCAAACGGCATAACTTGAAATTCATAATGGCCATAACGGGTTCTAAAAGAAGTCTTCGGAATGTCTTCTTCTCGAACCCTCAGTTGGTGATAACCTGACCTTAGGTCGATCTTCGAGTAGACACTCGACCCTTGAAGCTAATCAAATAAATCGTCAATTCTTGGGAGCGGATAACGGTTCTCTCCGTTAGTTTTATTCCAATTTCCGGTAAATCAATGCACATCCGGAATGTCCATCTTTCTTCTTGACAAACAAGATTGGAGCTCCACAGGGTGAGGAACTAGGTCTTATAAAGCCTTTGTCAGATAGTTCTTTTAGTTGCTTTGACAACTCTTTCATTTCAGAAGGTGCCAATCGATAAGCCGCCCGAGCTACGGGTGTAGCACCAGGTACCAAATCGATTTGAAATTTCCACTAGTTGTCAGAGTTGGAGGAAGACCCAGGCAAGTCCCTCAAGAAAGACTTCAGGAAAATCTCGAACTATTGGTACAACTCCTCAAGTCGGCTCTTAAGCTTCTTCACCGCTTGTCTTCAACCCTCATTTGAAATGACATGTGCCAAAAAGATGGACATCCTTTTAAGCAAAATTCTGAGTTTATTTGGAGTACAGAAAAAGTGTAAGATGAAGCCTGCGGTATCCCCGTTTGCTATCCGTTAACCCGTAACAAATAATGTATCATTATCCCCCAGGGATATGAACGATCATCTCAGGCACAATTGTATACTAATACCACAATGATTGCCTTGGTACTTGCCAACCAATCCATACCAATAAAGCTTCGAAACTACCAAGTTCACGGGCATTAAATTTATGTTGAAAGGGTGGTTAAGGAATTTAATGTGTAACCCTTAAGGATAAGTGTTTAAACCAATTATCCACGACCTCAGCTAGTTTGACATCATAATGGTTATCTAACGGTAGATGGGTGTGAATCCATTTGGGAAACTAAATGAGCAGAGAACACAAAACTCATATCGTGCCCCGGTCATCAAAAAATAAGAAGCATATCGGTTGTTGAGACGGAACGAAACCTCACGATATTGGAATATGGTTTTGACCCATGCAAGTCCCACACATACACATTGGCTGGAGCCCTGTCCATTACCAACTTGATTTCCATGGTTTTTGTGTTCATTCAGCTTCGGCCTGCCCTCTAGAAGAGTCCCTGAACTCCACACATCGAAGCAAGGTAGGTTTCTGGCCTGACCCAGTACCCCTCTGATTGTTAGCATTGTTGGCATTTCCCACACCCTAACAGTCACACGCAAAATGGCCAACTATTGTTGATTTAGTGGCTTTTTGGAAGCACACGACCGACGTCGGTGATAGTTCAATTAGCGATCTGGGTTTAGATCTCCCATAAGGCTATCATTACACCATTCCCTACAGTATAGGCCCTGCCAGTGATTCTGCCTCTTGTTCTGTTGTTGATTTGGTATTGATTGTTTCGGGAATTGTTTATCCAAACTTCCTTTTGTTCACAAGCATGTACTTTTAGCAATGGGGTGCTAGACTTTCTTATCCATTAGTTCAGTGGCCATTTCAACAGCCTCTTGCATGGTTTTCGGCTTTGATGCTACAATATTTCCATGGATCATGTCGGGCAATCCGCCGACGTACCTTTCAATATTGCCAGACTCCTCAGGAAACATCCTAACACATAGCAGTGCTAGTTCCTGGAAATGTTGGTTGTACCCAATCACATTAGTACCCTTCACTTTCAAATTCTACAATTCAGCCTCGAGCTTTTTTATCTCGTTCCTTGGAGAGTACTTGTCAGTCATTTTCTTCTTTAGATCGGCCCATGTCCATTGGCATATGCACCATCAAGACTGGCAATCAAAAAACATGGGAATTTCACCATGTATAGAAGCAACCTGCTGAATAGTACAAGAGGAAAACTTAATCTAATTTCCCACAGAGCAGTTACTTATGCGAAAACATTCTCACATCCTTTCAAACCATTGAATATTCAACAACTCCCTAGTGCCTTTAACATATAAGGTTTGCACTTCATAAAAATCTTAGTAAAGTGCATTACTCGCACAATGCGTTTCAGTCCTTTGTGCCACCATTCCCTAAGTGTTGGCTGTCACATCGCCATTCCTGGATTATATCACGTCTGCCAAAAGGCAGCAATGACCCTTGGTCAATCATGCCTGTTAAGATGGGCATTAGTGACCGATGTGGTGTAGTTCTGTTGGGGTTGGGGTTGTTGTGACCGATGTTGACCTTGTGGATCGTTTTGGTACCATTTTCTTCAATCACAAGAAAATTCAATACCTGTTAGATTTCATAAAATCATAACCATGACATGACATATACATGATAAATAAAGTAAGATCACATCACACTGTGAAATATACAACTGAATTGTAATCAACAATGATATAACCAAATCGACATTCATTTATAAACAAATTCAATTACAAACGTGACATAATACAACCATTCCATATATAAATTGGAAAACATACATGAATGGTCCATATACAAAATAATCATAACGTTTAGGTTACAAAATAAACATAACAACCTAAAGCCTTACTAGCCGGGAGTTACCCGTAATACTTAGTAGGCTATACAACATAGCTAGACAAAAGACAAAAAAATCTATATCGCCTGCTAGCTGGGAGTAACCCATAAAAACTTAGCAGGCTGTATAGTATAGCTACAATATGGTAGAAAAGTAACCCTAGGCACTACTACCAGTATCCTCTAAGGTTTCATCGCGTGTCTCCCAGCCTCCAAAGCCTGAATACAACATGAATTCTGCCTCGACCGCGCTATCATAGCCGCGTCCTGACAAGACCAGTGCCACTCGTGGCGACGCGCCTGAGTCTCTAACACTGTAATCCGTGCCTCTAATGCCCTGTTGTAAGAGCCGCATACAAAGCCCCGGCATGACGCTTCATCATACACTCATGCTCATAAGCAAGTCACACTCTCCTCAATACCTCAAATCTCAGCTCTCACAGCTGCACGATCCTTCTGGGCATCGTGATGTCATGAGTAAAACTCCAAACTCTCTCTACTGCGAACATCAAACAGGTCACATACCCTCAGGATGACCACCACTAAGGCGGTCATCACCTCCCTCTCAGTACTCCCATACCTAGACCCTCCACAGTGTCTACAGAACTGCAATCGACCCTACAAACTGGCCATAATGGGTTCCTTGTCCAGTCTCGCATGTCAGCAGAACAAGAACTCCCCCAACCATCACACATCACCCAGGACTAAGAGCATAAGTAGTAGCCTCGATCCGAGGCGAGCGTGTCAGCCTCTAGAATAACAGCTCTGCGGCTATAGAATGGTGCAGGTAAGTGGAAATAGTTTAACAATGTGGTGTCCCTGATTGGAAGTAGTGATAAAAGTGGATGGAGCTTCCAGCTCTCATCATGAGTCCATGGCTGCTTCAAATACGTGGGGGTCAAAAAATGGGGTAAAAAGGATGGTGGTGGTGGAGGTGCAGAAGCAACCTCAGTAATGTATGGCCTCAATATGTGCCACTATCCTCACTGCCATTAAGTCCTCAGGGTGCTCAGGCTCAGGAATGTACACTGGTACATGATCCTCTAGTTCTATGGACAGGTACATACTCAGGAGAACGTGGTGCCTGCTCTAGTAACTGTCTGGCAGTCTCCTCGTAAGGATCCTCAGATGGATACTCCATGGAACGATTGCCTCAGATTGAAACAGAAGTATAGGTAAACTGCGGAATCATTGACTGAGACCATTGTGCAACCCACAATGTCTTAAAAATATTCTGGTATTTATATAATAACTCTTATATAAATAAGCGTACGATATACGCGAAAGGAATGCAAGCATATATATATATATATTATATATATGTATGTCACGTAAGCACTTAATGCAACACGTAATGTAAGCACATAAGCAAGTAGCGTGTATGCACTTTGAAAATGTTTGATGTGATGCAATGTTTGTGAAAACGGTTATAGTCTAGGGTAAAATATGCAACCTAGTTCTCTATAACCAGTGCTCTGATACCAATCTGTAACACCCCCAAAAATCACAACGCAGCGGAATACCACTTGGGGTGCTACTTCATAATACACAGCGCTAGATACAAGAGAACGACCTCTAAATGTGTCGTTTGTAAAACAATCTCGTTGATTTTCTAAAATCAAAATAATAGTTGTCCCATAATTGCATCACCATGAAAAACTTGAATGTAAAGACTCCAATGCACATCAAATAATCCAAGCATCTAATTCACCTGAGAAAAACATGCTTAAAACGGTCAACATAAAGTTGGTGAGTTCATAGGTTAGTTTAAATATGAATGTAAGTTTCAAATGAATGTAAGTTTCAAATGAATGTATTTGTCCACTGTATCATCACAGTACCATGTAAAAATCCCAAAGATTTATAAAGAATGCACGACACATTTTATGTCACCAAAAGTACCAATCTTATCCCAAAGATTTATAAAGAATGCATGACCAATTTAATGTCACCAAAATGTTTCAAGTATGTATTGCCACTTTATTCAAGGCAACGTAAACATCCCTGTGTGTAATAAACCATGATTACGATTACTCTAAGTTCATGAAACCGCTACGTAGACTTAATTGTATGCCAATCTTTTCAGGCACTGTGAGTGTTCATTTTCATGTGAACGTTGTTGCGCTGGCCCTGAGTCTACCAAGCCAGTCGCGATCCGATATTTGTTGTGCTGGCCCTGAGTCTACCAAGCCAGTCACGTGATCCGACATGGTATAACGTTCGTTTGCCCAGTGATCGCTAATCACCCGAACGGGGACTGTCAATCCCGAATAGATCTATTTTATAACATTCGCGCTCACCCTCCGAGTGATTCACAGTTCATGCAACCTAAGCTAATCCGTAATCATATAAGTGAAAATAAAGTTGTTTCGTTCATAGATGAAAACAAGTATTGTATCTCAACGCGAGATATGAGAATGAGTATGGAAATCAAACAAGTAAATGCGTTTGTAAACATGTATGCAAACGAGTTGTAAATGAGCACGTAACGAGTTTAAATCAAACACGTAATTGAATTTGTAACAAGTATGTTCTCATCCCAAAAATATGTGTAAAACATGTAAAACGTGGGGCTATGAAACTCACCTTGATCAAAGACCACGATCAAATAATCCAAATAAATCACAACCGAATCTGCAACGATCTCGACCACGACCTATAATTATGTCGCTCGATTATAATACACGTATTAAATACGATTAACGATGCGTACATCGTGACGACGAAACCATACATATTTGCATATGCATACCTACATACATACATGTGATGAGAAATCCACTTGCGCGTCTTTAAACCCTAACCCTTAGTATATTTTATATATATCTACTATTTTCCGTCCAATCATAACTTATCTCGACTATTTACAGAAAGTTACTATTTTTAGACTCTTCGTTTTTTTAGGACCGAACAATGTTCTTAAAATAATTAATTGAAATAATATATTAACCGACCTTATTTTATCACTCAAAATCGTACTCATAATGTATTAATATTAATTAAAATATCCGTTGACTTTTATGTTGACCTTTAGTTTTGACCCGCTATATCTAAATTTTAAAACTGACAAGCCTCGCGGCAAAGTAAAACGTCATTACGAACAACTTTCGTGTTTCGCCGGAAGGCCGAAACGGACTCGAAAGTGCTCAAATCGTTTAATTAATAGATCTGTCAGATTTAATATATATTAAAATTAACTTATTTTCTACTAAAGTGTATATTCCGATTTCACTCTAGTTTCCTCGTTATTGGGATTTAAAAGTCCCGTTTTATATCAAAACGTTCGTCAAAATTATATTTTGTAAACCAAAGTCTAACTTTTCAACATCTCGAATCCCGAATCTCATGTTTCGTTTTCTGCTCACAATTATTCGTTATAAAAACGCGCCAAAGTCCGTTTTTAACTCAAAACTTATCTAAAATGTCTCTTATGGCTTATTGGTATGTGCTTAAATACACATACCTTTTACCTTTAAAAACGAGCTAAAATAACCAAAAACGGACTTTAAATGCCAAATATA
>BQNB010170778.1:0-10086 GCA_026074375.1 Tanacetum coccineum | reverse complement strand
GTTCTGATCCTTTTTGTGTACTTATATTTATATTTACTTATTGACACATAAAAAGAAGGGTTGGTTCGCGCGTAGTCATTCTCTGACTGTTCTTTCTTCAATCTTCTTGCAAGAAGCCCTATGCTGTTTACCCTTTTTACATGCCAGACATGAATGATCAAGCTTGAATGTCTTGGAAGGTAAACCTCTAACCAGATTGCCTTTAACCAATTTGTTAATATTCTTGAAGTTTACATGCCCCAATCTTCTGTGCCATAAGACAGCTTCATCCTTTGTTGCCTTTGCAACCAAACAAGTTACTCCTCCAGAAGGAATGATATTCTTTTGACTTTCTCAAAGTCTATGCATGATGTCTTGATGGTTCCTTTTCCCGTGATTCTTCCTCCTTTAGGATCATTTCCAAAAGCCACATAACTACCTTTGAATTCTTTAAAATCAGACAGCTCTGATACCACTTGTAGGATCGATATACCTTAGTATAATAAGCCTTTAGCCTGTAAAGGATGTTACTTCCTTGAATAAATCCAAGTCAGTAACAATGAAACACTGATGTAATACTATCAACTATGCGGAAACTAGTTAACAGTATCAAGAAGAACACACAATGATTTAACAAACGATTTATATTATCACACTTTGAATCTGCCTAAGTTTGCAGATCCTAATACAATACTTATCTCTAATACTTCTAACTAATGCTTTTTCTTGTGTGTCTTTCTAATGCCTTCCTAGAGATCCTTTTATAAACGTAAGGATAACTCTAGTAGGTGTACAGTTCTTGCATGACACAAATACTAATTAATACTAATCACTAATTGTAACTGTTATATAACTATTACTTGATAATTACTAATGTAACCGTTTAACTAATAATCCTTTAAAGTTCCTTTAATAAAGGCAGTACTTTGACTTTTTCATACTAAGCAGGCAGTACTTTGACCTTTAACTTAGCAGTACTTTGACCTTCTGACTTGTATTTCCCAACAAAGGGTTCGAGCTTTGTTGAGTATCGAGAGAGATCGGGTTGACAATCTTCGTCATCACATGGCACTTTCTCAAGAGGAGTTTCGTCAGATTCGTATGGATCGTGATGATGCTCGAATGAGACTTAGGAGGATGGAGTCATTTGTTAAGAGGCGTTTGGGATTCCACCCTTAGTTTGGATAGTACCATGGTTATGTAGGACATTAGACTGATGGTTAGGTCTAGATGTTAGTAGTAGAAATATTGTAACCGAATTCGATTCTAATATATCTATGAAATCTTATTCTACTATTTTATCATGTGTTCATCCTTAATGCAATACTGTTATTTATTCATTCTGGAAAAACGTGTTGTTATATTTTGCTTCATATTACGTATTTAATTCTCGTTATAAGTCGTCGTAGATCGTTTGAATCTCATCATGTGTTATGTCTTGTGATTAGGACATGACTATCACACGTTCCAGAATGACCCCTGAAGCAATCGAAGAACTCATTGGCCATCGAGTGGCTGAGGCATTGGCTAACTACGAGTCAACCCGTGCTGCTAACTCTCTCGAGGCTGAGAGTCAAAGCCAAAATGGCAGTGACGGCGATAATGGAAATGGTAGAAATGGAAATGGTGGAAATGGAAATGGTGGAAATGAAAAATGGTGGAAATGGAAATCCAAATGAGAATGGTAGAGGTGTTATGCCAATTGCTCGCGTGTGTACCTATCAAGACTTCATGAAATGTCAACCGCTCAACTTCAAGGGGACTGAAGGAGTGGTAGGTTTGACAAGATGGTTTGAGAAGATGGAAATAGTGTTCCACATCAGCAATTGTTCAGAAGTGTATCAAGTTAAGTATGCCACTTGCACTTTGCTAGATAGTGCATTAACTTGGTGGAATTCACACAAAAGGACAATTGGAGTTGATGCTGCGTTTTCTATGACATGGAGAGATCATATGAAGTTGATGATGGAATTATATTGTCCAAGGAACGAGATACAGAAGATGGAAACTGAATTGTGGAACTTGATTGTGAAGAACAATGATTTAGCCGCTTATACTCAGAGATTTCAAGAGTTGACCTTGTTGTGTACTAGAATGGTTCCAGGAGAGGAAGACCAAATTGAGAGGTATGTTGGAGGTCTCCCTGACAACATTAAAGGGAATGTGATGTCTGCTGAACCAACGAGACTTCAGGATGCAATTCGGTTGGCTAACAGTTTGATGGACCAAAAGTTGAAAGGTTATGCAATTAGGAGTGCTGAAAACAAAAGAAAGTTTAAGAGCAATCAAAGAGACAACCATGCACCATAACCCCCGTTCAAGAAGCAAAATGTGGGAGGATCAAATGTGGACAGAGCCTATATGGCTGGTGGTAATAAAGGAAGGGTTTATGTTGGACCTCACCCTCTTTGCAACAAGTTCAAGTTACACCATGTTGGCCATGCACTGTAAAGTGTAGAAGTTGTGGAAAGGTTGGTCATTTGACCAGGGATTGTAAGCCTGCAGTTCCCGCGACAGTTAATCGAAGGGCACGTAAATATGAATCAAAGGATTCGCCACAATGTTCTGAATAAGGAAGGCAGGGGCGATTTCAAGAAGGAATGCCAAACTGAGAGAAATCAGAACCAAGAATCAATCCAGTTATCCTGAAGCTAGAGGGAAAGCTTATGCTATTGGTGGAGGAGATGCAAACCCGGGATCCAACGTTGTCACGGGTACGGTTTCTTCTCAACAACCATTATGCTTATGTATTATTTGATTCGGGTGCCGATCGAAGTTTCATGTCGACTACTTTTAGTACCTTTACTGATGTAATCCCCGATACCTTTGACGTTAGTTACGCTGTCGAATTAGCCGACGGAAGAATTGCCGAAACAAATACTATGCTTAGAGACTGTACCATAGGATTATTAGGTCATCCGTTCAACATCGACTTAATGCCCGTAGAGCTCGGTAGTTTTAACGTCATCATCGGTATGGATTGGCTGGCGAATAATCATGCGGTGATCGTCCGTGACGAGAAGATAGTACGTGTTCCTTTTAGAGACGAAATTCTGATCGTTCAAGGAGATAGGAGTGATAAGGGGAAGAAATCAACGTTGAGTATCATATCGTGTGCGAAGACTCAGAGGTATATGGAGAAAGGTTGTCAAGTATTTCGGGCGCAAGTTACAAAGAAGGAAACATAAGTTAAGTCGCAGGAGAAGCGCCTAAGTGACTTGCCAATTATATACCTTAACTTTCCGAGAAGTCTTTCTCCAGAAGACTTTCCTGGATTGCCACTTGCGCGACAAGTTGAATTTCAAATTGACTTAGTCCCTGGTGATGCACCTGTTGCACGAGCCCCTTATAGACTTGCTCCGTCAGAAATGCAAGAACTGTCTGTGCAACTGCAAGAACTTTCTGACGAAGGATTTATAAGGCCAAGTTCTTCACCATAGGGAGCTCCGGCTGATTGTCAACGAAGAAAAATAGATCTTTGTGTAAGTGTATCGAATACCTTGAAACTGAACAAGCTTACTGTTAAGAATTGATACCCACTCTCGAGAATCGATGACTTGTTTGATCAGCTGCAAGGAACAAGTGTCTACTCGAAGATCGACTTGAGGTCTGGTTATCATCAACTCAGAGTTCGTGACGAGGATATTCCAAAGACGGCGTTTAGGACCGTATGGTCATAACAAGTTGATGATTCCAATTAATGCCATTATGATTGACAAATGCATCAGCGGTATTCATGAATTTGATGAATCGGGTGTGCAAACCATTCTTGGATAAATTTGTTATCATGTTCATAGATGATATTTTGATCTACTCAAGGAACAAAGTAAAAAAAAAGGACATCATAAGCAAATTCAGGAATACTAAGAAGGAAGAATTGACGCTAAGATTTCAAAGTGCAATATTGCTTCTAAGGTACATATTTCTCGCTCCACAGTGATGATCGAAAAAGGCATACCATGGGACCTGCTAAGAATGATAGTCAATTAGGGATTGGAATCGCCTAAGACACCGACAGAGATTCGTTAATTTTTAGGTCTTGCTGGTTATTACCCGAAGGTTTATTGAAGGCATCTCGAAGATTACTAAAACCAATGACCAAATTGACTCAGAAGAGACGTTAAAATAGATTGTGGGTGAAAAGGAAGAGGCTACATTTCAGACATTGAAGCATAAGTTGTGTAGTGCACCGATTTTGGCATTGTCTGAAGGAAGTGAAAACTTCGTGGTATATTGCAATGCTTCTCACAAAGGATTGGGCGCGGTGTTGATGCAGAAGGAGAGAGTCATAGCTTATGTATCCTGCGATACGAGAAGAACTACACGACACATGATTTGGAATTAGGAGCTGTGGTGTTCGCTCTCAAGATGTGGAGATAATTATTTGATAGACACAGGTTTGATGTGTTCGACTGATCATAAGATTTTTACAACATCTACTACATCAGAAAGAGTTGAACATGAGACTAACGTAGATGGATTAGCAGTTATTGAGCGATTATGAATGTGAAACTTATCAACCAGGAAAACGAACGTGGTGGCAATGCCTGAGCCGAAAGGAACAGTACAAGCCACTAAAGTTCGAGCTTGGTTATGACGATGGTTTTTAAATCTTCCTATGAAATTCATGAAGGCACAAATAAGCAAGAATGAGAAAAATAATGAACAGAGGATTTGGTGGAATGATTAAGAAGTAGAGTCTCGTGCTGATGGAACGGTATGTTTGGAATGGGAGAAGTTGGATACATTGTCATGGTAATTAAAGAGGATGGATTATGCATGTGTACAAAGTCAAAATACACAATTCACGTGGTCGTACAAGATTGTACCAAGATTTAAAGAAGCTGTATTGGTGGCCGAATATGAAGGCTGAGATTGTCACCTACGTCATAAGTGTTTGACTTGTGCTAAGGTGAAGGCTGAATACCAAAAACCTTCCGGTCTATTGGTTCAACCTGTAATCCCGGTATGGAAGTGGGAGAACATTACAACAGATTTTGTTACTAAGTTACCAAAGACGTCGACTGGACAAGATACAATTTGGGTAATTATTAGACTGCCTCACTAAACCGCTTATTTTTTACTGATGTAATGAGAAATGACTCAATGGAGAAGTTGACAAGACAATACTTGAGGGATGTTGTCTCAAAGCATGGTTTCATTACGATTATTCCGATCGGATGGTAGATTTTACTTGTTTCTTGGTCTTTGGTCAAAGAGACAAAGTATGGTAAGGTTTAATGAGATGATATGGTACAAAGACATAGTTGAAAGATTTATTTCATTTTTCTTGTATCATTTATAACAAATCCGGCCATACGAAGATATATATGATATATTTTTGTAATTTTTATGTATTGGGTATAAATGTGGGTATTTGTTGAAGTGTAGAAAAATTTTGGTGGTTCCGAGAATGCCTAAACGCGCTTTATCGCGAAACGTAGTAAATTTACGTAACCGATAAAAATAAAATAAACAACGACCATAATTATTCTCAAAATAATTATTTAATACTTGATTGATGTAAACATTTAATCGTTCGACGCCCGTTTACATAGAACGCTAATTTTTAACGTACGCGATTTAACTTAACGTTTACAATTAAAAACAAACGCGTACAATACAAAAGGTACATAGCGGATTTATTAACGACGTCAATGACCCTAAAACATGGGGTGTTATATGAACCCTCGTTATATTGGACCATTTAAGGTGCTCGCTAAGGTTGGAACGATTGCTTACAGACTTGAACTCCCAGATCAATTAAGTCGTGTTCATAGCACTTTCCATGTTTCTAATTTGAAGAAGTGTTACGCCGACAAACCGCTTGCTATTCCATTAGATGAAATTCAGATAGACGATAAGTTAAACTTTATTGAGGAACCGGTCAAGATCATGGACCGCGAAGTGAAGCAGTTGAAACAAAGAAGTATCCCGATTATTAAGGTGCGTTGGAATTCAAGGCGAGGTCCTGAATTCACTTAGGAACGCAAAGACCAGATGAAGAAGAAGTACCCTCACCTCTTCGCTAAATCTAAACCCACGTCTGAATCAACGTCTTAAGCTTTAAGGATAAATCTCTTCTAACGGGGAAAGAATGTCACACCCCATAAATTTTAGGTCAATATTTTAAACTATTCTGATCATTATTTTTAATTTTATCCGTTACGTTTGAATTTAACCTAAAACTGAGAGGTTATCCCGCATAAATCTAAAAAACGTCATCGGACGCGATCCGGCTTTGGATTTTGATTAGCCTAGATATTTGTAGGATCCCGTTAACACTTCATAACATATAACATACACGAATCGAACTAGAAAAGAGAAAGAGAGTGAGTTGAACTTTAATTATTTACGTTTTTATGCGTTTTTGATCAAACGGATCCCTAGAAACCCGTAATCTTTTCGTGTAAACTCTAGTTGTCATTTATCTTGTGTTGTAAGTCAAAAATTTCTCGATTTCCCTCCCCCCTCTTGCTTGTTCGAAAAGCCAAACCACAACCAACACAACACCAAGCCTCAAAATTAAATCAAGTAGAATCTTTATACTTTAATTTGAAATTTTTGGAAGCATTAAGCATGCAAGGTGGTGTGTAAGAGTTCTTGTCTTATGATACATGCAATATTTGGTACCACTTCTCCACTATGATTCAAAATGGAATATTGTTTTTAATTATATGGTATGGTTGGTTAGTGATTCTAAGCTTGAGGGTCCACCTTGTGTCTGTTGTCCGTTCGACCCAGAGCCACACAACACTCTTGTGTGTGTTGGCCACTTATCCATTTGGTCCAATTACTTGTGCAAGCCTTGAGTACTAAAAACCCTACTTCACATTCTTTAAATACCTTGTGATAGTACTTTAGGTTCCCTTTCATTTCATTAGCCTCAAAAATTGTTTTTCTCTCTTACCCTTTTTCCACTCCTTGCTCAATCGACCTCACCCACACACACACCTCTATACTTTTCATACTTTTGATTTCTATCAAAATTCATTCATTCCAAGATCATTTCTAATCATATATAAGGGTGTTCTAAAGGTTTGATCATTGTTTTCAAGGTTTTCTAAAGATTTCAAGAGTTAGGTTTTTGTTATTTCAAGAGGGTTTTTGCAAGATTATTTGGGGTTTATAGATCTAAGGATTTTGGGTTAGATCTTGTGTGTTGCTTGACTCATCTTGTTCTAGTAAGGGTTTATCATTTATTCTTGTGATTTCGTTATGGTTCCTTATGCAAGATTAAGGCTTATGTATCTGTGGTTTTTGAAAATAAACAAGTTAAAATATAAACTAGTA
Source organism: Tanacetum coccineum (assembly GCA_026074375.1). Taxonomy (NCBI): domain Eukaryota; kingdom Viridiplantae; phylum Streptophyta; class Magnoliopsida; order Asterales; family Asteraceae; genus Tanacetum; species Tanacetum coccineum. Next base: position 2,814 of record BQNB010170778.1, on the reverse strand, counting down.
TTGTTTTATGATTCTTTGATTTACAAAAAGGTTTAGTTGTGAGTATGAGTTGATTTGTGTGTTGAAACAATAGTGATGATGGGATTAGGTTAGATTAAGAGTGGTTTTGTTGGTTGGTTTAGTAGTGAATGGGTTTAGGTTCGAATAGACACTATTGTGAAGTTCAGATGAATTTATGGTAGCGTTTGCGAAAAGTGTAGTTGCTGGTCTGATTTTGTTTTGAGGTTTTAAGAGACTTAAAAATGTTTTCATTAGTCGAAAAGGTAGTTTCTGGAAAGCTTGTTTCAAATAGATAGGTTTTCATATCTCGAACACTAAAAGCGGATTTAACACGGCCAAGTTATGGCGAAATAAATTTTCGAACATTTTTTTGGAAAAAATATCAAATAAGGTTGCTGATGTGAATAGTATAGCTAGGTTTTCAGACACTTTTGACGTTTTTTCCGAGTTGTTAATACATTGGCGAAGGTTATTGAAAACATTAGCGTATCTGATTGGGAACATTAGAAACGTTCTTAAGAGGTAAATTATGAAATGCCGAACTGTTTTATCTAAAGCGTGGGACTTCGCTAAAATAGTAACTTTTGTGATATAGTCGTCGAGGCAGACGGTGAAAGTTGTAAGTTTAGGCGTTTAGGTATTGATAAAGCGTTTTTGAAATTTGGATTAACCAACTACTAGGGACGGTATTAACCTACGTCTTGCACTTAGAACTTTTCTAAAATAGAAACTTCCTAAAATAGTAACTTTTGAGTAAACGTCGGATTTAATGTAAACTTGTACTTTCACTACCGATCATGTTTTCGTAAACAAACTATGACACAAAAACATATGAATGCATTTCTTTTGATAAGTATCACAAACTCTTGGGTTCGTATAACCACTATTCTTAGTCCATAGACGCCTCATTCCTTTAGGTGACGGCTTAGGATTGTGTATCATCTTTCTCTACGATGTCATCATTTGCTCATCGCTCTAGGTATGTTTCTATCGCCACTTTTTACTCATTTTGTATTAAATGTCTTACAACTTTGGGTGGTGAGAACTTTGCTTGTTTAAACTATGGAAACAAGGGTTTTCTGTTATCTAGTTCCCTGTTTACGTGTTGCGTTATGTAGCGATTAAAATCACTATCATGCCCGAACCATATGAACCGTTTAGTTACCCTATGACATTGGCTTTGGTTAAGTGAGCGCGAATGTTATAAATAGATCTATTTGGGACTAATTATCCCTATCCGGGTAAGCAAGCACTTACTTGTTCTGTGTCGATGAACAAACGGATATATTTCATGTCGGAAATTCTTTGGGGTGTCTTGGTCAGACATCTGTAGGGCAATATCATCACTTGCATATTATATGTATCTCCAAATTTAGCATCAGTGTCATGAGCTTAGCGCAACGTAAATACTTTTCATGTGATATTGTATTTGTTATAATAGTTACATCACTTTTAAAATCTTGTGGTCCAAGCTTACATCAATTCAAACCTATGATTCTTAACTTTATGTTTTAACGTTTTAATGTCATGTTTCTCAGGTGCTTAGCTGGATTGTTCTTGAAGTGCTATTTGATGTTGCATGCATTGCTGGATGTCTTTATCTTTAAACTTAAATACTCGTTGTCTTAAAAAACATGTTATAATTCCGTTGCATTTTACTTCAGCTTTCGCTAAAGCTATTTCATTTATGTCAAGAATATTGTAAGACTTATTTTGATTTATCCAAAGCAACGAGTTATGTTTTATCAAACGTCCATATAATGGTCGTTCACTTGATCTTGTGTGATGTATGCAATGACGTCACGCATCCGGACACATATTCCGTCCATGCCCCATTTAGGGATGTGACACAAATTACCTTTTATATTTATCTTAATCATTGCTTAATCACTGCTCAGTGGGCATTGATTCGCAAAACCCATCTAACAAATGAGAAAATGAATGAGACGTTAGTTTGAATGCTTGATTAGGGCAATTGACTTTGTTCCATCATAATTTTGTTTCCTCATACACAAATAATCAAACACTTGGTGTGCACTTTATTATGACAGGTAAAGCATTGCTTCAAATCTATACTTCATATGGAAAAACTCAAAGGTAGAGTAAATAATATGATTCTATGAATTAAAAATAGGGCAAATCGCATAAAAAGGTACTCATCTTAAGTTCAATGTCAATTAAAGGTACCTATCTTTTTTTTTTCTCAATTTAAGGTACCCGACTTGTTTTTTTTGCAATGCTGGGAAATTAGTAGGTTGCCAGTCACTTTTTAAAGTTTTATCCGGTTACACATTTTATTGAGTGCCACGTCATTTTTTATCATTATATAACACTTCTCTTGGTCAAAATTAGGGTTCATAATAAACACATATCCCTAAAATGTCTAGCTCATCACACTATTGGAAGCGAAGGAATGCCGACTGGGAGATCGACAACCTCTGTAATCGTGTTCAAGTGTGGTGTGAATGTGGTGATCTCTATGGAAAGTGGACATCTTGGACCCAAACCAACCCAGGAAGAAGATTCTTAGGTTGCCGAAATTATAAGGTATGCCAGCATTATAAGGTATTACTAGTGTATTGTGTACCAAATATGAGTAATTTTTTTTAATGATGCAGGCTGCAAAAAAATGTGATTTCTTTCATTGGTGGGATATCTGTAGATGTTACAAAGCAAGAGTTCTGGAATTAGAAAAGATGATGAAGCAAGAACACATTGATTTCCAAAACAAAAAGCTAAAAATGAAAGAGAAAATGAAGATGTTGAAGTCAAAGAACAGTTTCTTGAAATGTATTATCTGTTTCTTGATATGTA
>BQNB010170777.1:0-13639 GCA_026074375.1 Tanacetum coccineum | reverse complement strand
GCATAACTTATATTATTCATAGTCATTGTTTCTCTTGTAGTTAGTTTGGATCTATCCAGATTAGCTACCACCCTTAACATGCTAGAAAGATCTATGCAGACTGGGATCAACATTTTTTGAGACAATTTGGGTGTCTTGTTACCATTCTCAATACCATAGATCATTTAGGCAAATATGATGGTAAGGCTGATGAAGGTTTCTTTGTTGGATACTCTTTAAATAGTAAATCATTTAGAGTATTTAATAGTAGAAAAAGGATAGTAGAAGAAAACTTGAATATTAGGTTTAGTGAGAGTACACCTAATGCTGTAGGTAGTGGACCAGATTGGCTATTTGATATTGAGGCACTAACAAGAACAATGAATTATGAAGCCATTTTGTTACAGGTACATCAGTCTAATAGTTTTGGCAGGTACCAAAGTAAGTTATAATGCAGGTACAGCTAAAAGAAGTAGACAAGACCTGTCAAAGATTACATTTTGCTAACCATTATGGCTGTGGGCTGCTGATCCAAAAAGAATCCAAAGACATCCAAAAGATCCACAAAACACCAATCCAACCAATAGAAACCATCCAAATTCCACCAAATCCACTCCAGCCAAAACACAAAAAACCAAACCATCAAGAATCCACAACAAAAAATCCAAATACCAAAACACACCAAAAAAATATTTTAACCAACAACCAACACCAATCCAAAAGAATAAAGAACACCACCACAACCACCACAAATTTTTCTTCAATAATACCTGGGCTGATCCTTACCAAAAAACCAAGTCGACAACCACACGACCACCCCAAAACAGAACCAAAAAACCAACATCCAAACCACCACAAACACACCACAACCAATCCACAAACCCCACCACCACACCCAAAGACAGAAGTCAAAATTAATGAGCCACCAAAACCAGAAACACCCCACAACATATTAACCAACACCAAACCACCAAGATAACCATTAATCCACCACACCCCAAATCCCACCACCAAAACCACTAACACCACTAGCACATCCACCAGTGATTAAATGTCAAACAAACAATACAAAAGCACCAAAACACCCACCAAACCAAAAATTCAAAAACAAACCAATTTATTAACAGAAATAAAACGCCATCCACAAAAGCAAACATAACCAAATCCAAATCCACACCACAAAAAATACCCAACAATCCATCAGTAAAACAAAAGTAAAGGCAAACCAGTCAACCAACACAAATACAACCAAACCACACCACCAAACCAATCCATCCAATCCAACAAAAAACCGAACAAAACCCATCCAACAACAATCCACCAAAAACCATATCCAACCACCCAACCACAAAAAAAAAACCGCAATACCACACAATGACCACAACACCGAAAACCACATCCCTAAACAAAAGCCAAACACAAACAAAAACACCAATAACAACATCACATTACAAGCAATCCAAAAATCCACATAAATCACAAATCCAAACAAAACCTCAAAACAGTCCCAAAAACCACCAACCACACAAAATATATAGCAAACCAAAAATCCACAAAACCAGAAATCAAGCCACAACTCCAAATAATTGCCAAACCAACAAGCCAAAGCCAATCCCAAAACCAAACCACACAACCAAACAAACCCATAACTGTTATACTCAATCAATATATGTGCATACAACATAGCCAAACAAAAAAAAAAACAATAACCAAAAAACAATACAAAATACCAACAGCAACGACAACAGCTCCCCAAACAGCCTCCAACAGACCAACTCACCTGTCCTTACTTTAACAAACCAACAAAACCAAAACAAAAACCCACAAAATCAGAAACCACCAACCAAACATCCACAATCATCCACCAAACCGAAAAAATTATGTACTTAAAATCACATAGGTACATCACAATCCACCACCACAGAAAAAGAACACCACCATCCACAAACAATCCACTTAGAAAAAATCCAAATTACCACACCCAGATTCACACCATCAACAAGTAATCCAGATACCAACCATCCTCAAAAACAAAAAACAAAAAACCAACACAACCAAACCCAACCAACCAACACAACAAAAACCAAACCACCAATCATTCCATCCACCAAAAAACACCAAGCAATAATATCCACAAAACACCACACCAAAATCCAAACAACACCAAAATATTCCCCCCCCAAATATTAAATCCACCCCAAAAAACACAATTAAAAACACCAGCAACCCACCATAATTTAATGATAATCACAAACATATCTAGACTACCATAATCCAAGCCCAATCCAAGTTCCAACCACAAGCCAACATCTCAAAAAACCAATAACCCAAAAAATCAATTCCACACACATCCAACCAAATCCCAAACAAATCACCCAACCGAAAATTTCAAAAAAACAATATTCATCCCAAACCAATACAAATGATCCAAAAACATATTACAAGAAACCAAACAGAAAACAATATCCACACCAAAAGTACCACAAAAAACAACACAACCTACCAACACAACCACCAACCGATCGAAACACCCAAACACAACCAACACCAATCCTAAAAACACTTAGGTTTAGTGAGAGTACACCTAATGCTGTAGGTAGTGGACCAGATTGGCTATTTGATATTGAGGCACTAACAAGAACAATGAATTATGAGCCATTTGTTACAGGTACACAGTCTAATAGTTTTGCAGGTACCAAAGTAAGTGATAATGCAGGTCAAGCTAAAAAGTAGACAGAACCTGTCAAAGATTACATTTTGCTACCATTATGGGCTGCTGATCCACCATATTCCCAAGATCCGAAAAGTTCTCATGATGATGGATCTAAACATTCAAATGATGATGGAAAGAAGGTTGATGAAGATCCAAGAAAAGAAAGTGAATGTAATGATCAAGAGAATGATGATAATGTTAACAGCACTAACAATGTTAGCGGTTGGCACAAATGAGGTTAATGCTGTTGGTGAAAAAACAAGCATTGAACTTCCATTTGATCCAAATATGCCTACTTTGGAAGATTATAACATATTTAACTTCTCAAGAAATGATGAAGATGATGGTGTAGAGGCTGACATGAACAATTCGGATACAACAATCCAAGTCAGTCATATTCCAACAACAAGAATTCATAAAGATCATCCTCTTGATCAAGTAATTGGAGATTTGCAATTAGCAACACAAACAAGAAAGATGTCAAAGAATTTGAAGGAACATGGGTTTCTTAGTACTATTCAATAAAGAACAAACCATAAAGACCTTTAAAACTGTTTGTTTGCTTTCTTTTTATCACAAGAAGAACCCAAAAAGGTAATTCATGCATTGAATGATCCAAGTTGGATAGAGGCTATGCAGGAAGAGCTTCTACAATTGAAGTTACAAGAAGTGTGGACTTTAGTGGATTTACCAAATAGAAAAAGGGCTATAGGCACTAAATGGGTTTTCAGAAATAAAAAGGATAAAAGGGGAATTGTGTTAAGAAATAAAGCAATATTGGTTGCTCAAGGATACACATAAGAATAAAGGATTGACTATGATGAAGTCTTTGCCCCTGTTGTAAGAATTGAAGCAATTAGGCTATTTTTAGCTTATGCTTCATTTAAAGATTTTGTGGTGTATCAAATGGATGTAAAAAGTGCTTTTCTCTATGGGAAGATTGAAGAAGAGGTGTATGTATGTTAACCACCAGGATTTGAAGATCCAGACTTTCCTGATAGAGTATACAAGGTTGAATAATGGGTTTCAAACTCCTATAGATTGGTATAAAACCTTGTCAACATATCTGTTGGATAATGGGTTTCAAAGAGGGAAAATTGACAAGACCTTATTCATCAAAAGGCACAAAGGTGATATTTTGCTGGTCCAATTTTATGTGAGTTTCAAAGAGGGAAAATTGACAAAACCTTATTCATCAAAAGGTACAAAGGTGATATTTTGCTGGTCTAAGTTTATGTGGATGATATCATCTTTGGTTTAACAAATAAGAAGTTATGCATTGCATTTGAGAAGTTGATGCATGAGAAATTTCAAATGAGTTCTATGGGAAAACTTACATTCTTCTTAGGATTACAAGTTCAGCAGAAGAAGGATGTCATATTTATTAGTCAAGATAAATATGTTGGTGAAATTTTAAAGAAATTTGGGTTTATAGAAGTCAAGCCTGCAAGCACACCAATAGAAACTCAAAAGCATTTGCTCAAGGATGAAGATGGTGAAGAAGTAGATGTTCATATGTATAGGTGAATGATTGGTTTATTAATGTATCTTACATCTTCAAGACCTGAAATCATGTTTGCAGTGTGTGCTATGCTAGATACCAAGTCAATCCAAAGGTTTCACATCTTTATGTTGTGAAAAGGATTTTTAGGTACTTAAAAGGTCAACCAAAATTGGGCTTTTGGTATCAAAAAGATTCTCCTTTTGATTTGGTAGCATACACTAATAGTGATTATGCTGGAGCAAGCTTGGATATGAAGTCTACAACAGGAGGTTGTCAATTCCTTAGAAGTAGATTAATATCATGGCAGTGCAAGAAACAGATAGTGGTTGCAAATTCCATAACAAAAGCTGAATATGTGGCTGCTTTAAGTTGCTGTGGACAAGTGCTTTGGATTCAGAATCAACTACTTGATTATGGGTACAATTTTATGCATACCAAGATCTTTATTGACAATAACAATACTATTTGCATAATTAAAAATCTTGTTTTTCATTCAAAAACAAAGCATATAGAGATTAGACATCATTTTATTAGGGATTGCAATGAAAAGAAGTTGATTCAAATGGTCAAAATCCATACTGACAAGAATGTTGCAGATTTACTTATAAAAGCTTTTGATGTAAGTATGTTTAAATATTTGATTGTTAGTATTGGAATGCTAAATCCTTAAAATCTTTTATCTCTTTATGTTTTTGTAGAGTTTTGTATGAATTAGTACTGTTATTCATGTCATTAACAGTAAAGATGGAAACGAGCCGAGCCGAGCCCGAACCTGACCGAGCTCGAGCTTGGCTCGTTTATATTTCAGAAAGCTTAAGCTCGAGCTTGGCTCGTTTCGAGCCTTAAGAGTTGAGCTCGAGCTCGGCTCGTGTATGATATATAAAACTCGAGCTCAGCTCGGGCTCGTCTCGTTTGTAATGCACTTATAAAAACTGAAGCTTCTCTTCTTAAACTTACTTATTCGAGCTCGTTTATATAAAGCTCATTTATTTTTCTGAGCTCGTTTACTAGATCTCGTTTAGGCTCACGAGCCTAGTCGAGCTTTGTATACAAAGCTCGGGCTCGGGCTCGTTTATTAAATGAGGCTCAAAATTTAGTTCGAGCTCGTAGCTCACTCATTTAGGCCGCTCGTTCGCAAGAATAAGCGGCTTATAACGATTTCGATCCCGAGCTTTTCACGAGCAGCTCGGGCTTCATTTCCACCCCTAATTAAAAGTTTCTGCTGTTAAGTATAATTAGTGCTACTAGTTATAGTTAATACTGCTGAGTTTCTACTGTTAGTTATACTTAATACTGGGTTATTGTAAAAATTAATAACTGTAATTAATTATGAAAATTGTATGATGTGTTTCTTGGTTTTTAGACTAACATTTTGCATAAAAAGAAAAGAAAAGTGTTAGATTGATGATAGAAAAGATGGTTATTAGAGAAAATAGACAGAGCGTTTTGGTGAGAAAAAGAATTAAGAGAATTGGTGAGAATAAAAACAGAAAGAGAGTTGTGTAAAAACAGACAGAGTGATTTGGTGAGTAAAAGAATAAAGAGAAGTGGTGAGTTGAAAAACAGAAAGAGAGTTGAATATATTAAAAATAACAAGAGTGTTTGGAATGGAATTTGAGTTAATGCTAGGTGACTCAAAGGTTATTGCTGCTAGCATTAACTTAATACAGTTAGTAAAAAGTTAATGTTGTTACGCATAAACTTACTACTGCTGGTGAAAGTTAATACTGCTAGGCATAAACTTACTACTGCTGGTGAAAGTTAATGCTGATAGGCATAACTTACTATTGTTGGGCGAAAGTTAATGTTGTTGAGGGTATTTTCATAAATACTTCGATTAAGGGTTTAAATCACTCATTTAATCTATTTCATTCACTCATATACTCTCTAATCACAAACCCTAACTCAATTTTATCATTCATCATCAAAACCCAACACAAATGGCGGATCTAAAGTTTGCAGATACTCACAATTTGGTCGCATTTTTTGTCTAAACCGGTAGAAAGTGAAGGGTTTGAGCAGATAGTGGATTTTCTGAATGCAAATCCTATAAGATATGCACTAACAATCAATCCCACTATATACATTTCGTGCATAGAACAGTTCTGGTCTACTGTCAAAGCCAAAACTGTCAATGGGGAAGTATAGTTGCATGCCCTAGTGGATGGAAAGAAGATAATCATAACTGAATCAACTGTGAGAAGAGATCTTCAACTAGAAGATGTTAAAGGTGTTGATTATCTACCCAATTCTACCATCTTTTAACAGCTTACACTGATGGGGTATGAGAAAATTTCACAGAATCTTACTTTCTATAAGGTATTATTTTTCCCATAATAGAAATTTTTTATTCATACTATTTTACAATGCCTAAGTTCTAAGAACCTACAAAGATACATACTGTAAATGGAATGAGTTATTAGCACTATGGCATCTGCAATTATTTGTTTAGCTACAAACCAGAAGTTTTTGAAAGTATGGTGATGAACTTGGATAATATGGGCAAATTTTTGATGTATCCAAGGTAGATACAAGTCTTTTTGGATAAACAACTTAAAGGGATGCCTACTCACAACAAAATATATATTGCACCCTCTCACACTAAGAAGATATTTGGGTATATGAGAAGGGTAGAGAAAGGTTTTTCTGGAAGGGAAATACCATTATTCCAAACAATGGTGGTACAAGCTCAAGCAGAAATGGGTGAAGGTTCGCAAATCCCACTGATCCTCATCACACACCCACTTTTATTCAACCATCAACATCTTAACCTCAAAAGAAACAAAAACCTAGGAATCCAAAGAGAAAGGACACTCATATACCTCAGTCTAGTTGTCCTACTAAACATGTAGCAAATGAGGCTGTCTATAATGAGTTGGATGACCGTTTGGTAAGGGCTGCCACTACTGCTTCTAGCTTAGAAGTAGAGCAGGACAGTAGTAACATAGCTAAGACCCAATCTAAGGCAACACCTAATGAATCTAGTTCCTTAGGAACTACTTCGGTTGTTCACAGGATGCCAAGCAAAAAATCCATGGGGGATAACTATTGCTCAAAAACTAGGTTTGAGAATGTTATCTAAACATTCCAATGATCCACTGCTCACAAGAGGTAACACATTTCAAAGTGGTGAGGATAGTCTGAAACTTAATGAATTGATGGAACTATGTACCAATTTACAAACAAGAATTCTTGATTTGGAAAAGACAAAGACCAAATAAGCTGAAGAGATTATTAGTTTAAAGACGAGGGTCAAGAAGCTTGAACAGAAAAAGAGGTCAATAACTCATGGGCTTAAAAGGTTATACAAAGTTGGTCTTACAGATATGGTAGAATCCTCTAGAGATGAAGAAAGTTTGGGTGAGGATGCATCCAAACAAGGGAGGATAAATGCTATTGATGTTGATGAAGACATTACCCTGGTTAATGATCAAATTATCGTTAGATTTGGTTTGATGTGAATACTTTGACTGGTGATGAGGTGTTAGCAGAACAAGAAATTGCTACTAAAGATGTGAATTTGACTGTTGATGAAGTTACTTTGGCTCAAGCACCTGCTGCTTTAAAAAGTGTAAAACCCAAGGTAAAAGCCAATGTTGTAGAAGATCCAAGTGTGCCAGTTAGTGCTGCCAGTACAAAGGTTAGTGTTGCTACAACTACAACAACTGCTACAATTCTAACTCTAAGAAAAGGAATTGTCATTACTGAGCTGGGTACATCTACAACAACATCAACAATTTCCTCACAACCATCACAGGCAAAAGTTCAGGACAAAGGCCAAGAGAAAATGATAGAACCTGAGAAGCCTTTGAAGAAGAAATATCAAATCAGTTTTGATGAATAAGAAGCTATCAGATTACAAGTTGGGTTTGATGAAGAGGAGAGACTTGCAAGGGAGAAAAATGAAGCCAATGTAGCCTTGCCTGAAGAGAATAGATGGATATTCAGGCTAGGTTGATGCTTGAATTACTATTGTGCCCAAGACGTGCAAGCTGAAGAACAAGAGGTAAAAAAAACATTCATAACTAAACAAAAACCCGCATTGTTTAAAAGAACTGCCTAGAGCAAGAAGAAAAAAACACTTATGAAGCAGCTAAAAAATCAAAGAGAATAGGAACAAACCACCATCTAAAAGCTCAACAGAAGAAGACCCTGATTACCTACCTTAAGAACATGGAAGGTTGGAAGCACAAAGACTTAAAATCTAAATACTTTGATTCTATCAAAGAATTGTTTGACAAAGCTTTTAAAAGGGTGAACATGTTTGTAGATTATAGAACAGACTTGGTAGAAGGTAGTTCAAAGAGAGCAGGAGATGAGCTAGAACAAGAGGTCACTAAAAAGTAAAAGGTGGATGATGTTCAAGAAACAGCTAAAGTGGATAATGATCAAGAAGCAGCTAAGATTAAAGAGCTCATGAAAATTATTCCTGATGAAGAGGAAGTAGCAATTGATGTTATTCCTTTGGCTACTAAGCCTCTAACCATTCTTGACTGGAAGATTCATAAAGAAGGAAAGAAAAACTATTACCAGATCATTAGAGCTGATAGAAGTTTAAAGATCTACTTAGTCTTCAGTCATATGCTCAAAAGCTTTGACAAGGAAGATTTTTGAAACTCTGGTGGAAATGGTAAAAGGTAAATATGGATCAACAAGACAAGTTAGTGACTTAGATTTGAATTCTATTATAGGATATTTTAAAGATACAATGTTTAACCACATGTTGAAGACAAAGACTGGAGAATCAACGAGGATTACAGAGGTGTTAGATTGGAAACTATATGACTCCTGTAGAGTTCATTCCTTAAGGATGCAACATATGTACATTCACATGCTAGTAGAAAAGAGATATCCCCTTACATCTGCTACAATTACTGATATGTTAAACAAGAAGCTTCATTGTGATCATTTAAGTAAAATGGCATATCAGCTTCTTAAACTTCTCATAAAACAGCTTAAGAATCAATGAAGTGTTTAGAAGCATCCTCCTGGTGATTAATGAAGCTTTTAATGAAGAAACTTGATGATTTTGGAGATAAATATAAAGTTATAGGGGAGTTATGAGTTAGGATTGAAAAGCTTCTTGAAGCTGTTTGGAATTACTACTGTTCTTATTTGAGTTAATGTTGCTCAGTCAAAGTTATTGCTTTGGCTAAGAGAAATTCCAATGAAAATTTTCTAATGTTTAAGACTGCTTGGTGAAGTTACAAATGTTCAGTACAAAGCTACTACTCTAAAGAAAGTTACTACTGCTTTTAGTAAGTTACTTACTGCTATGAAAGTTAAGATTGCTCAGAGACTTAGAAGAAAAACTGCTAAGTAGTTAGTACTGCTAGTACAAAAGTTACTACTGCTAGTACAAAGTTAATGTTGCTGAAGGAGTTAATGCTGCTAGCGAAGAAAGTTATACTGCTGATTTTAGTTTAGTACTGCTTATATGATTTGTATGAGATATTTTGGTAAAAAATATGTATAAGTTATTTATTTAGAAGATTATGATTACTTAGGAAAGTATTGTAAGCCGTTTAAGACTCCTTGGTGTATAAAAGGAGGTCTTAGGGCATAGAGATACTAATATATATACCAAGATATACCAACATATACCAATACACGTATCAAAACAAAATGAGTCATTCATAGAATTATCATAGCTTCAAGGTCTTTGTAACCCTAATACTTTGAGAGTATTCGTATTATTTGCTTAATAATATTGGAGCTTTTATGTTTTGTTGAATTATATGTTCATTGTGTTTTACTGTTCCATTGAAAATTCTTCTTATTAAAGATTGGATTTGGCATAATCTTTAATACATTAACACAAAGTTTCTACTATAGTTGTGTTAGATTTATCTAATATAACTATACCTTAAATAAGCTTAAGGAATTCGATCTATAGAAGTGTTGAAGTGGGACCAACACGAACACTAATTAACTCATCATTATAAACCGACCAAAAAATAATCCAATACACATGGAACAAAGAAGACTTACAAATTCCTGAGGAAGTTGCACACCTGTGAAATGAGCTAGTTGTTCCAGTACATATCTCATTTTCCTTTTGATATCTTTATTCTCTTTTTGCAAAGTTGCACACATTTCTGTTATTTGCTCGACCTTTTTGTCACTAGCCTCTACCCGTTTCCTCTCATGCTCCACTTGTCTACTTAAGTTCCACTTCTATCTCTGTTACTTCTTTACCCTTTCTTTTTCTCTAGTTTATACAAAATCCATAATAAGAACAAGTTAGCAATTAACATCCTTATAATAGGAACACAATTTCATTGATTAACATTAAAAAGAAAACCAAAACTTTAAACATCAAATCGCAAGTCAACCACTATCTCAACTATCATAAGTCGTGTCGCATTTAAAAATGTACTTACCATGTCAATTGTTCTTGCGACTGATCTTGTGCCAACAATAGGTGGAATCTCATTAGCTGCTCTGTTTTTCTTATTCCTAGCGCACATTTTTCTGCAAGATCAAAAAATTATATAAAATCAATACGTGAACAATTTAATATTTCCAGAAGGTACTTATAAGTAAAAGAAACATTAACATAAAATTAATTTTGAGTTTGTTTGAAGACTCGAGGTGTATCATAAATTTTGACTACATATTACAAACGAACTAAAAAATGTGTATGGGTATACTCGACCGGCTGCCTGTTTTGACATGCAATAACATTAAAATGTTTTTGGCTTGTTACCTAACCGTCCGCCTACCCATCTTGCCATTTTGATGAAGATCTGTCAAATCAGATAACCCAAGGAATACACCTTCTCTTTAGTGTCATCAGGACATAAGTCCTGCTTTAACTTCCTCGGTTTCTAGAGGGAAGTTCTTTATGTGGCAAATCTTCCATGTTTCGGGGTCGAGCCTTCTATCAACACATCTGTCGATTAAAATTTCATTAGGGACCTGAATATGAAGGCAAATATCAAAGAAAACTCAATCCCATGATAGTTGGCTAAATTGTTAGAATCTAGAATACTTACATCTAAAGTAATAAATTAAACACATTTGGTCTGATTTTCATTTTCTAGCGTAATTGTGCTTGTGCAAAACTAGGTGGAAAACCGTCTAAAAGCCATCCTTTTTCTTTAGCATCTTCTTGTGAAAGTCGCTCGGTTACCATCTGTAAACTTAAGTGTGTGTATTGCTCTGCTTTAAAAAAGAGATGGAATGCACTTTAAATTACTGATAATATAAACCATGCAGTTGTGACAACTTCATCGAGAACAAGACGTCCTGAATTTATTTACTCTTTAGCTTGGTTTCCAATCTCAGAACCTGCTGTCACTTCACTTCTAAGTAAATCTCCAAATGTGCACCAATCCATACTAGACGAAAACATGTGAAAATTAGTTAAATAACAATAGAATCATTCACGAAAACAGCCACAAAAGAAACTACTTAACTTACCTTTTGAACAATCAATTCACATTGTGTCCCTTTGCCTGATGCAGGTGCTCATGATATCATACTCTTCAATGGCTCATTTTGTGAACACATCACCTTCAATCCCTATTATTATTATTATTATTAATAAAGCGAGGATGAAAGTTATAACACATCTCGAAACTATAACAACCCAAGAATTTTCATCAAATGCAGAACCTATTTTACTATTATCACAATTATACGGGGAAATTTTTTGCTTTATTACATTACTTGCATTGTCAATATCTCATTATGCAAGGTAACTTGCATAACTAAAGTAGACAAGCTCACGCAACCTATCTATGTCCATCCTGTCTTCATATATGTCAAGCAAACATCACAATATGTCAAGTCAATATCATCATATCCCTATTACAAAGTACATTATTCCTATAATGTACCATTCGCAACGTTATATCAAAACGGGCTTTAAACCGTTATCGTATACCTCTAAACCCTAATTCCATGAAGGCTTAATATCTAAAGTGAATTTATAAGCTACTAAAGCATATATACAAGTAATATAACATTTCATTTGAAATATAAACTCCCTCCAAGTCAAGTACAAGCTTTCAAAGCACAATGTACAAGTCATTATTGCATGATATCTAAAAATAGCCGTTTTACCTTCGTTTTCCTAAAGAATCTTGTACAATCCATCAAGTACAAGTTACAATCAAGTCATATACTTCATTTTCAATCCATATTAATATATCCTCTATTCCATGAAATTTACTTACCCAGAAACCAAAGTCAGAAACCCTAACCCGAGTTAAATACTACACTATGACCCGTTTCTTCGTTTTTATCCATTTTAAACCTTAACCAACACTCAAATAAGTTGTAATAACTTATTTTATAATTATTTCAATCCTATTTTCATCATTATTTCATCATATCATATCCTTTATATAAAAATTGAATCCGAGAAACCCTAAATGTACCTAAATGAATCATTCATCTCGTTTACTTATTTTTGACCATTTTAATCCCGAACAATCAACCAAGAACCATTGTAAACTCATAATATGAGTTTACAATTCATTCTCTATCTTCATTTTAGTAATAAACAAGAGATTGAAGCTTAGAAAACCCTAATGAACCCATTACAAGCCCTAATTCAACCCACGGCTTACTTTTTCTATTTCGACCTATTTTAGCTTAAACCACCACTCAATGTTCATTAATAATCTTTTATACAATGCCTAAGATCAATATTCTATCAACCTTGATCCATTATACATGAATTATAAGCCAAGAAAGCCAAAAAACCCTAAACGCGCCCTATGTGAACCCGCGACCTAACTTACTCGTTTTTGACCCATTTTAACCCAAAACACTTGCTAATTTCCAATGATAATCCTTAATACCAACCATGAGATCATGTATCTATCATCACTTAAGAAATGTGTGTGAAATATAAGCCAAAAACCACAATTCGAGCCCTAGATAACCCGAACAAACCCGCGACCCCCTTTTTGCAAATTTGACCCATTTTAAACCCTTTCTCTTGCAAATAACTCATGTACATGCAACCCTAAGCAGCTTATGCACCTGATAACACAAATATCTTGCTTCCCTTGGTCTCCAAGGATGCCACACCACCTCTTTTTAAGTCAAAACAGCTGCGGCAGCCCATGGAGGTATCCACCTCCTTAATATACAACTATAGCCTTCACAACTCACCCTATATCTTCCATAACTCAGCTACTAGACCCTCTAAGTGCCTCACATCAGATTACAAAGGTTCCTTAACCTCATTGGTCTCAAACTAGTATAAATAGGACCATACAAGCTTCATTCCAACTCGCACCCACCTTCATCTTTCTATAACCCAATTGAGCAAACATTCTCTGCTCAATATGATCCTAGGATCATTTAAGAAGATCATACAAGTAAAGCTTTTAAAAATTGAAGCTCTGGAGTCGTTATTCTAGGCGTACAAAGCTAAAAGTCCTGATTTCGACCCATTTCTAAGCTATAAGCTCAAGACCAGGTTC
>BQNB010170776.1:0-13639 GCA_026074375.1 Tanacetum coccineum | reverse complement strand
GGTCTTAAACTTTTTGTAATGGATTCATTTCTTCATGCATTGAGATCTTTGATCTTAAGCCTTTATCATTGTCTTTAGTTCTGAGATCGGCGGGTTGCACCACCAATGTTTTATAACCCTCCTAGGCAGAGTACCTAACTGTTGTAGTGAAGTGTAGGCAAGACTCGAGGGTTATTATCGTTCTTTAGGGGAATAGTTTGGGTAAATTGTACGTTACTAGAGTCTAAAGATTAAGGGAAGAATATTTTTGTATTTTTATATTTTTTTAGAAAGCAAGTAAAATCTCAAGTTTTGAAGAGTGGGGTAACTAAACTACTAACTACTCCTATTTCTATTCTAATTATGTAGAAAAGTAAATATGCGAAAACTCGTATGGTTAAACAAACGTGTTTACCTAATCATGCACTACTCCTTAGTTGCTCTCTCTAAATCTATTGCCCATCACCCTCATTAGTGTAATGAGTAAGTACTCCCCTAATTCTGTAGCGAGTTGGTCAAGTCCGCATTCTACGTGACAACCAAGTCAGGTGTTACATGTCCGACATGGTCCCTCCCAAAAATTAATCACACATAATAAATACTTAATTCGGAATCCACCCAAAGGTTATTTAGATATGAAGATCAATATCTAGTTTTTTAGAGCCTAACGTGCACACCATTAACAAGAAGCAATAAAATAGAGATAAAAAACTAGGTTTTGGGTAAAGGGTTACCCCGATAAAGTATATTAAAACCAAAAATGTTAAGTACAAATGGAATGTGGCTGAAGTACCGCATTAACCTCAAGCTAAACCGCTTGATAAACACCTAAAACTAGTGCTTATGACATGCCAAATAACACTTACAACTTTAGAGACAACTAATTGTAACTAGAACAAATGACTCAACTGAACAAGCTAACCAGTGACAGACATGAAAAATGAACTTCCACCTGTTTTTGTATTTGTAAATAAGTTTTCCGATTCATCATACACATTTTCGACATTTTCTTCTTCATCTTCTTCTTCATTATTCAGGACAGAATAAGAATTAGACGTTGTGATATCATCTTTCTTAGAAGAAGTACCAGCAGTCTTCAGCATAGATGACGAATTAGATGCATTACTTACATTCGTAGCTCTCTTCTTTGGTGCGCTTGTAGACACCTTTGGCTTATATCTAAGAGATTATTTAACCAAGGAACCATCAAACTGACCACCATTAGTTGACTTTGATTTACCTTTCCTCTTCTTTTTTTACCCACTGTTTGGAAACCATCATTTGTCTTCTCAACAGTAGGAGTAACAACATTAGAAGTAGTAACAATAGGAGGACTCACTACCTTTTTAGGGCACTGGTCATGAACATGATTAAATATCTTACATAAATCACACCTAGGCAGCCTCCATTCATTCTCAACACGAATGGTATCTTTGGTGAAATCATCCCCGGTAAGTGAAGGAATGCCAATCATAACAACATCTATGAGATGAGTCTCTCAATTTACCTTAATTAAGCACCGAGCAAAACTACTCCTTCTCCACGAATCATTACACATGGAACTTGTGTATGAATCAAGCATAACAGGTTTGCCAATAAACATAGCAATTAAACTAATACCATCCTCTTTAAAAACTTGAAGAGGAACATCATACAATTTAACCTATATTAGAATACGAGTCAATTCTTCTTTAAGCAATATACTATCCATCGACCATTTCTTGAGAATGATCAGAGAATTACAAATCAACCAAGGACCACCATTTAAAACAACTTCTAAACTAGCATGTCAATCAAATTTAAAGAAAAAGAAGCCTTTGGTATTCATCATAATCCTTTTCATCCCATATTTTGCCCAGTTGTTTCTAACATGGTATTCAACAACTGAAAACTCCATTCTATTTCCAATAAAGTAACCATATAAAGTGTGTTCAAACCGTGTACTAACCTTTTTAACAACTTTATGGGGAATAGAGATGTTAACACCATCTAATACAGGATCAGCCACTAAAGGACGGAAGTTAGATTTAACTTTTGGTTGGTCCTTAGCACTTGAACCCGCAGCTCTAGCATAGGATGTTGACTTGGTATTTATGTCCACAAACTGAACAATAGGGTCACTAGGTAAAGCCTTACCAGACAGACTATCATCAATTTAGGACACTCTTTTGCATATTCAAAAGAGTATCCCACCTATTACAAATAAAATCAATAATCCCACTACATGCTTCCTTAGTCAGTTTTAACCATAAAGCATTTTTACCCACTTTAAGATCTTTAGTAAATTCATTAATTTCCTTAAGAGAATTGAGGGGCACATCAAATAAAGCAGCCACATCATCAATAGTGTATATTAGAATTTCATAATCATTAAATTCATAATCGTCTTACGCATAAGATGACGTATGTAAAGTAACCAGAACACTAGACGCGTTCCGCGTACCATCAGAATTAAAACCATCATTAGGCAGATTTGAAGCGCTTTGAGTCTCAATTAATTCATACATAGCACCTAAGGCATCAATAAATACCTTACACTTATCATTAGTCATCCCAGATAAGAACTCCTTATGTTTACCGGCATCAATATCCTTTACTAAGACCTCTAAGTCACCAATTGTTGTTAACAAAACTCCAAAAATAGCAGCAACATCAACATTAGACTGATGTAAAGGCAAAGGAGTATTTGGGGAGACCAAAGGTGATTGAGTTAGTCCCTTAGTAGCATTAATAGTATTATTATTACATACCCGAGTAACCTTAGTCGCACTTTGATGTGGAGCAGTAACCTTAGACATATTTGTTATACCACCAGTAGAGACACTCGACACAAAAGGAGTAGAGACGTTCATCCCATCTACCATACTTGGTTTAGCAGTACCATTACGTATTCCATTGAGTCATTGAAAATGGATCTGTAAATCCTCACCATTAGCATTCCCAGTTAACCCCTCTCTCACATTCAAATTGACAAACCCTTCCATAAACCCTAATCGAATCAAAACAAGCAAAAAACAAAATGACAGAAAGTAACAAGAATTCTATGCCTAATTCAATCGATAAATAACCCTAGCATAACGTTAGAGCATGAATTAAATACCCCTAATACTAACCGACTTCCATGATAATAACAACACCAGACTTAAGGAAGCAGAAATATCAAAACCATAGAAAAACCCTAACTTAGCGATTGCAAGATAAATACCTAGAAACAATCCAAACGAGTAGATTTGGCCTTAAAATCTAAATAAAACTAAAGTTTAAACAAATATAATCATGTTAAAACTCAAGCGTTATAGAGAATTGAGGGAAGAATTGCAAGAACGATTGAGAATTTTTTTAGGGTTTAGGAGCCATGTAAATCGCCAAAGAGAGGATACGTGAGAGAAAATTTTACAAGCTTATACACTAATTTAATTTAGCCAAGCATGTTAATTAAAAGCGAAGATCAATTAATCAATTAACACATAGACATATTGAATGATTAAAAAGGTAAAGGAACTTCACTTCAATTGAACATGGAGTAACAATGAGTACAAAAGGGCTAGAAAACCCTAAAAATCAACTATATCAGCTGCTACAAAGGTTCTCCTAAGTTTCCACATGAAAATTTGAAAAATTAAGGTTTGTATAAATAGAAGTTGAGTCCTGACGGCATCGCTAGGGTTTGGTGATGCTGTCAGCCCGTCAAATCTTCCAAAGGGTTCTTTAAGCCGACTATTGTGACACCGTCACAAGTCGTGGTGACGCTGTAGCTTCTTGATCCTAACGGCGTCAAGAGTAATATCTGACGCCGTCTCCACCCACTAAGAAGTCACGCTTTTTAACAAAAAATCAACTTTCTAGGCACTTTTGGTGAAGGCGTCAAAATGGAATTCGCCAACTTGAAAAGTTGTGTTTTTGTCCAGTTTCTTCCTGAATCGAGCCCAAGTCATGTGTTTTTCCTCCAAATACTTCCCAAATGCTAAAACATCAAAAAGAAATGAATAAGTACAATAATTAGGTATATTTGAATGATTTAGGGGTTAAATGGCCCCCAAAAGTGTATAAAAGTACACCTCATCAAATACCCCTACACTTGAGATTTGCTTGTCCTCAAGCAAATGAGATTTTCTGCCTAGTAATTAGCAAAGTCAGGGCATTTAACTTACTAAATAAAGATAATTTATGGCACAACCGGTTTAACCTTGTAATTAAAAGCACGGAAATTATATACTAGCACCTCACATAAGTGTTTGGATTCTCTCTTTCACTCGGTGTAATAATGAATTATAACAATATAGGAAATGGAAAAATAAACACTCAATACATGTCATAGTATATAGATTACCATAAGCTTGATAAAGTATCAAAACCTCCACTACTTTAGCATAAGCACCTAAGAATTACTATCAAAGAGGTCTTTTAATGGGTTGTAACGTTAGGTGTAGGGTAAAAGAAAACACGGTTGGAGATAATGGGGGAAATTTATTGGTGACAAGCTAATCAGTCTCAAGACTACATGTAAAAGGGGTTGCTAAGCCAAGACTCAACAAAAACACTACTAATCATACACAACTATACATCAAACTCATTCTTTTCTTTTCTTGACTCTTTCTTGACATAAACAATAGCAAGATGGCGACCCGTATATTCTAACATTTTTTTGTTTTTTTCTAATTTTTTCGATTTTTTTCTTTCTTTTTCTCTTTTTTATATATAATTTTACCCTGCCATCTGTTGAAGATAAAATAAATATACATGACTCGGGGTTTATAATGATACCTCTACACTTAAGTTATTTAATAACTCAATAATAAACTAACTAATGACCCAAATTAGTAGGATCAACAAACATGGAGTATATTAAGCACGTATGGGGTAATAATTTTACTTTCTTCCCCATTTCTCCATATAATAAAAACTACCATGAATCACAATCGTCCCAAAACTATGTACACTAACAATAGGCTCGACTTAGCAACCATGTAATCAAGTAAACAATTAACTAGGGTTAAACAATTGTGATAACAATAATGTACTAAAAATGAGTACATACTAGGAAGGCTAAGACGATTTAGGTGTAACATTTAGTAGGGTGTAAACAATTCTCTTCATTAATAATCCAATCATCAAATAATTACATGAATCGCTCGATAAAGGATAGGCTTCAAGAAGGTGACTAGGGGTATCTTGCACTACAAATGAGTGTGAAGCAAGGGTGTGGGGGTAGTTATATGACCAATGAGATCATCATAACTATAACAAATTGCAGAGAAAAAAAACAAGGTTATCTAATGCCTCTGATATCACTTAGTATATCCTATCAACGCGATCACTGCGTCTTTTGGATGCATCGCTAAAGCAAGTTCTAGAATCTATAATACTACCGGTACACTCTCATAAGCATTAAAAGTGAATGCTTTTATTCCTAAAGATCTAGGAGCGAACCTTATATTTTGGAGGTGGAATTATTGAGTGGTAGGGTTTTTGTGCTAGTCATATAACTCCTATCTATGACACACTTCTAATACTACAGTTTCATCGATATATGCCATAAAAGAAATTAAATTTGGGTCAAAATTATCGTCCTAAACTATGTTTCGGTATATAAACTTATTTTATGAACAAGGCAAATGCAAATGAAAGAACTAATCTCTAGGCTTATAATTAATTCTACACATATTTGACGTTGTCCCCAATCTTCTAAAGTATCGATAAAACGTATAAGGGAAGATCATAAAACAAAGTGGAAACTATTACTCCCTTGGTTTGCTCAATATCGGAGAAGAAACAAAATGATCCGGCTAAATCTTCATCCAAGAATCATCCAAGGAAATGTCAATTGAACTTCCGTATCTCCTTACTAATATAACCTGATAATCAAAGACAAAAACAATTATACCTAGCTTAAAATCGATGGTAGATAAGATACAACCTTATGTAATCATAAAATAAAATCCTAAGAAAGCAATAAAGATTGAATGTCAGTACTAATGTAATCGTGGTTTTCTGCAAAAATCTAAAAGAATAAAAATTATGGAATTTAAACAGAACTTACACTTTCAAAAATTTTTAAAAACAACGGATTTCTCTCTACTATAGTCCTGACGCGTCAGGAAAAATGACGGGTTTTACGTTTTTCTTTTTCTGGAAACATTTTCTGCAAAAACTAGACATATTAATTATTTCCTCGAAAAATATACATAAAATGATGTGTCAGTTTTGTACACTATTTGGGGGTCCCCTTAAATATGCAAAAATATGCCCAAATTATGTGCTTAATCGTTTGTTTTTAGGTTTTTAGCACTTGGATGGCATTTAAAAGAAATACACGTGACTTGTGCTATTTTGGAGAGTAATGGATCAAGATTACGGACCTACACAATCTCTTGTAAGATTATGCATTACAGCGCGTGGAGACGGCGTCGCAGGATAAGGTGAAGCCGTATGATCTATTAGTGACGATGTCAGAATCTAGCGCGACTCAGGGTGGCCGACATTAGAGGTCTAGAATCATCTAAATGGCCGACGATGTCAAGACATTAAAGCGACACGTACGCGATTATCTATATATATTAAACCGAAATTAGGGTTTTAAGTGTGTAACTTTGTATAATTTTAGGGAGATGAACCCTAGTCATTCCAGCAGCTTTTAAGGTCGTTTTAGGGCCTCAAAACCCTATTGTAACAACCTTTAATCCATGTTTTAATCAAGTAATATTATTTATCATTAATCATTCAATATGTATATGTGTTGTGTGGATTGATTATGTTTTGCCTTATCTTACATGCTAGGCTATCCCTCTTTGTTTTTACTTATGATTGCATGAGAATTAGAGTTGTAGATCCTTTTGTGTTGCTTCTTGTTGATAGATGTGGGGTTAGGATCTGATATTAGCCATAAGCTTATTAATTTGGCATAACGTCTAGGAAACACGAGTAGTGTGAAAGGAGACCATCTGGTATAGTATTCATAATACTTTGCCCTATATGGTGGATCCCTTCTTTAAGACTTTTTACAAGCATTTAATTATACTCTTATGGCGCTTGTATAGTCCTTCATTACTTCTTACTTGTGTGTTGCCCTAACAGAATATTAAATAGACGGCAGGGTTTTTTTTTCTTTTTTTTTTTATTTTTTTTTTTTTTTTTTTTTTAGTGTTATCCGTCCTGACTAGGAAAACTTACACAGTCATCACAAGTGTGACAAGGTTATAGATCTAGGAGAAGCAATCTAAGGAGTAGGCATGATTAGGCTAATAGATCTTTTTATCATAAAGTTAATCATTGTAGTATAGATTTTATTTGTTTAATTAGCTAATCAATCCAACCTCTTAAAACCATTGATTTACTGTTTCTATAAAAATATAAAAAAAAAACATAAAAAGTATTCTTCTCTCAACCCCTTAGAATTTGTTTAAACCGTGTTTATCCTTCAACAACCTTTTCCCCTAGAGAACGATAACACCCCCAAAGTCTTGCTATACTACACTGTAACGATAGGTACACTGCTTAGGGGATTGTAAAACTTCGTGTGAAGTCTTTACGAGACCCTTCATCAATTTTTGGCATTGCTACATGGGGAATGGTTAGCGCTTTGATCATTGTTTAACTTAGTTCTATCGCTTGTTCTATCAAGTGATTATTTTAATTTTAATATATTAGCTTTCTTGTAGTCTATCTTTTCTTTGTGTGTTTGTTCGTAATTTTCATTGACTATTCCATTCTTCGCTATGGAGAATGCGAATCCATCTAGTTCCACCTCTAATAGTGAGTTTCTTGATCCTAAGAAAAAGATAGAAATTGAGTCATGACTTGAGGATAGTAGGAACGTTAACTAATTAGTCGGTTCAGATGAAATAGAATACTTTGATGATTCCCCACCTTAGAGGAATTAGAATATCACGAGTGGCTCTTGAAATGCCCCAAACCATCTTAGGTCAAGGCAAAGATAAGAACCAGAAACTTAAATAACATTAAGATCTCTTGCATGATTGGTCACTTCCTTAAAAGACAAGCTTACATCGATCTAGAATCACCAATTAATGTTATGTCTAAACAACATTACAAAGGGATCATGAATAAAGGACTAGAGTCAAGACAGAAACCATCCAACCCTAATAAGAACAACAACTTTATAGGAAGAGTCAGGGGTTTAAAAGTTTTTGTAGGAAACTTCACGTACGAATGTAATTTCATGATTTTGGAAGATACCACTAGCATTATAGATCACCACCTAGGAGAAGTAGTCTTTGGAAAACCATTTGTAAGAAAAATTGGTCTTGTTTATGATCAGGAAGAGGGAACGGTTACTTTCAAAAAAGATAACAAGAAAATCATATTTAAGATGCCTCATAAGATGGAAGCATTTAACCATATAGACTTTAAGGATGTAAATACCAATTCCATACCACCCTTTGTCCTTGGAATATGATGGGACCATTGGGAAAACATATTTACTCGGATAAGCTGCTTTAGGACCAAGTCCAGACGAAGACGACTTATAAGCAGGAAATTTGACACCTAATGAAATTGGAAAGAGAGGCCAAAAGAAACAAAGGAGAAGTCACGTAATAACATGTGACTTCGAGTCTAGCTACAAGACTCATCTAATTAAAGAGAAAAGCGTTCTTGGGAGGCAACAATGGTTTTTTCTTCGATATTAGGAGTGTCATGTGTTTTAGTTCTTTCCGTTTTATTATTTTATTGTTGGAATTGTTCACTTTGTAATCATGCTTTGTTTGTTTGTAACTTTGTCTTATTTACAATTAAAGGTATTTTGCATAAAATAAGTGTAAGGGGATATATCCGTTTTTAAGAACCAAATTCAAACATTTAAAATAAATTGTTTAGATTAATTCGCGTCAGTTTCGAGTCATATGATTGTAATGATTAATTCCAGGTTTTTATGCAGTGCTTTCTACAGAAATAACTTATAAAATTGCGTGCAGGAAATTTCTCATTAAAAACGAAGAGTAAATCTTCATAGTGCCTGGAGACGACGTCGGGATAAAACCCGACGGCGTCGCGTCTCCAGCAATGTGAAGATTTGAAAATTTTCAAGTATTTTTGAAAATAGAATGTGCAATATTCAAAATTCTGTAATTCTTTTTATTAATTTGCATAAACTATGATTACATCATTACTTTCATCCTATCTTTATGCTTTATAGAGTCAAAAACTCTAAATTATGTTGTAATATATATTATTATCTGCGGATTTTATGCTTGGTGTAGTTTTCTTTGTCTTTGTCTCTTGATTACAGATTATATTTGATAGAAGCTTAGAAGTTCTTAGAAGTTTATTAGACGAATTGCTTAAAGGATGATTTAACGTGATGCCATTTTTCTTCTCTATTATTGAGCAAAACCAAAGGAGTACTAGTTTCTACTACTTGTTTTATTTTCTCTTTATTTGTTTTTATGGGTACTTCTATAAAACATTAGGGACAATGTTCAACTTAAGTGTAGGGGGAAATAAGGGACTTAATTAAAACTATTCCTTCATTTTCCATTGCTTGTTACTTAAAATGATATGAACCATAACTATAAAAAGGTCTTTTTGACAAAATTTAAATTTTGTTATGGCATACTGACAAAACCAAGTAGTTAATAGGTCTCATGGATTAGGAATGTGTATGACTAGCAAAAAAATCCTCAGAATTCCACCCCAAAATGTGAGGTTTGCTTTAGATCTTTAGGAATTCGGGTATCCATTATTGACACCCAAGATAGTTTATGCCTTTAGCTTTCTCGAGTTAAGGTTTGAATGTCGTCATATGTGTCTATTTTGGTCGTTAAAGATGTGTACGTATGTCTTTGTCTCCTTTTTTGAGCATTGGTATCGGTATTTAAATTATATGAGTGTACCTGGTAGTATCATTAAATTCTAGAAACTTGTTTTTTTGATGATCCGAGGCCGCTAGTTAAGTAATTAAGATTTGTAGATAAGAGGCACTAGATTAACCCATATTTTGAAACCTGTAATTGTGATGATGGTCACATCGACTTATAATAACTATCCACACACCTTGCCATGCACTTATTTTAAGTTGCAGGCATATCTCATAGTACAACCCACTTCTGAAGCCAATCCTTTTTCTCGGTTTTTGTATTTTTTTGTTAAAGTTCGGACTATTAATGAATCATAGCAAGGGTGTGGTGGTAGTTATATGACCAATGAGATCATCATAAGTATAACAAACGCAGAGAACAAACAAGGGTTATCCTAATGCCTCTTATCACTTAGTAAATCCTAATCACACGCGATCTCACTAGCAGTCTCAGGATGCATCGCTAAAGCAAGTTCTAGAATATATAATACTACCGGTACACTCTCATAAGCATTAAAAATGAATGCTTTTATTCCTAAAGATCTAGGAGCGAACCTCATATTTTGGGGGTGGAATTATTGAGTGGTAGGGTTTTTGTGCTAGTCATATAACTCTTATCTATGAGACACTTCTAATACTACAGTTTCATCGATATATGCCATAAAAGAAATTAAATTTGGGTCAAAATTATCGTCCTAAACTATGTTTTGGTATATTACACATCTTCTTAAGAACAAAGCAAATGCAAATGAAAGAATAATCTCTAAGGCTTTTATTAATTCCTACACTTATTTTGAACATTGTCCCCAATATTCTACAAGTATCAAAAAAACGAATAAAGGGAAGATCAATAAAAATAAGAGAAACTAATACTTCATTGGTTTGCTCAATATCGGAGAAGAAACAAAATGATCCGGCTAAATCTTCATCCAAGAATCATCCAAGTGAATATACAATGAACTTATGTACTCTCCTTAACTAATATAACCTGATAATCAAAGACAAAAACAATTATACCTAGCTTAAAATCGATGGTAGATAAGATACAACCTTATGTAATCATAAAATAAAATCCTAAGAAAGCAATAAAGATTGAATGTCAGTACTAATGTAATCGTGGTTTTCTGCAAAAATCTAAAAGAATAAAAATTATGGAAATTTAACACAAATACATTTTCAAAAAATTTAAAAAACACGGATTTCTCCTTTACTATAGTCCTGACGCCGTCAAGAACACATGACGGGTTTTACGTTTTCTTTTTCTGGAAATTTTTTTTGCAAAAATGACATTAATTATTTCCTCGAAAAAATATACATAAATAATGATGTGTCATTTTGTACACTATTTGGGGGACCCCTTAAATCATGCAAATATGCCCACATTATATGCTTAATCGTTTGTTTTTAGGTTTTTAGCACTTGGATGGCATTTGGAGGAAATACACGTGACTTGGGCTCATTTGGAGAAGAAATGGACAAGATTACGGACCTACACCAAATCTCTTGAAGATTTATGCATGCAGCGGGTGGAGACGGCGTCGCAGTCATAAGGCGACACCGTCATGATCTATCTAGTGATGGTGTCAAGAATCTAGCGACGACGTCAGGACGTGGCCGACTTAAAGAGGATCTAGAATCATCTACGTGGCAACAATGTCAGGACATTAAAGCGACGCCGTCACAGCGATTATCATGTATATATTAAACTGAAATTAGGGTTTTAAGTGTGTAACTTTGTATAATTTTAGGGAGATGAACCCTAGTCATTCCAGCAGCTTTTAAGGTCGTTTTAGGGCCTCAAAACCCTATTGTAACTACCTTTAATCCATGTTTTAATCAAGTAAGATTATTTATTATTAATCATTCAATATGTCTATGTGTTGTGTGATTGATTTATGTTCTTGCTTTATCTTTAACATGCTAGGCTAAACCTTCCTTTGTATTTACTTATGATTGCATGAAACTTAGGTTGTAGATCCTTTTGATGTTGCTTCTTGTTGATGGATGTGGGCGTTAGGCTCTAGATATTAGCCATAAGCTATTAAATTGGCATAGATGTCTAGGGAAACACGAGTAGTGTAGAAAGGATACCATCGGTAATAGTATTCATACTACCTTACCCCTAATATGGTTGATCCCTCTTAAGACATTTCACATGCATTTAATATACTCTTAGGGGCCTTGTAATAGTCTTCATACTACCTTACTTGTGTGTTGCCCTAATAGAATATTAAATAGGCAGCGGGTTCGTGTAATCCGTTCATGAGCTAGGAAATACTTACACAGATCATCACAAGTGTGACAAGGTAATAGATCTAGGAGAAGCAATCTAAGGAATAATGCATGATTAGGCAAATATATCTTTTTTATCATAAAGTTATCACTCGTAGTATAGATTATATTTAGTTTAATTAGTTAATCAAACCAACCTCTTAAACCATTAATTTACATGCTTTCTATAAAATATAAAAACACAAAAAGAATCTTCTTTCAACCCCTTAGAATTTTGTTAGACCGTGTTCAAGCCTTCATAACCTATTCCCCTAGAGAACGATAACAACCCCCAAGTCTTGCCTTACTACACTGCAACGATTAGGTACACTGCTTAGGCGATTGTAAAACTTCGGGTGAAGTCTTTACGAGACATGCATCAACTTTTTGGCATTGTTACATGGGGATTAGTTAGGTTTTGATCATTGTTTAACTTAGTTCTACTCGCTTGATTCCTATCAAGTGGTAATTTTAATTTTAATATATTAGCTTTCTCGTAGTCTATCTTTTCTTTGTGCATTTATTCGTATTTTTCATTGACTATTCCATTCTTCGCTATGGAGAATGCGAATCCATCTAGTTCCACCTCTAATAGTGAGTTTCTTGATCCTAAGAAAAAGATACAAATTAAGTCATGACTTGAGGATAGTAGGATCGTTGACTCCTTAGTAGGTTTAGATGAAATAGAATACTTTGATACCTTCCCCACCTTAGAGGAATTAGAATATCACAAGTGGCTCTTGAAATGCCCCAAACCATCTTGGGTTAAGACAAAGATAAGAATCAAAAACTTAAATAACATTAAGATCTCTTGCATGATTGGTCACTTCCTTAAAAGACAAGCTTACATCGATCTAGAATCACCACTTAATGTTATGCCTAAACAACATTGCAAAGGGATCATGAATAAAGGACTAGAGTTGAGACAGAAACCATCCAACCCTAATAAGAACATAAACTTTATAGGAAGACTCAAGGGTTTAAAAGTTTTTATAGGAAACTTCACGTACGAATGTAATTTCATGATTTTGGAAGATACCACGAGCATTATAGATCACCACCTAGAACAAATAGTCTTTTCAAAACCATTTGTAAGAAAAACTGGTCTTGTTTATGATCAGGAAGAGGGAACGGTTACTTTCAAAAAAGATAACAAGAAAATCATATTTAAGATGCCTTATAAGATGAAAGCATTTAACCATATAGACTTTAAGGATGTAAATACCAATTCCATACCACCCTTTGTCCTTGAGAATAACGATGACCATGGGAAAACATATTACTCGGATAGTCTGACTTTAGGACCCAAGTACAGAGAAGACAAAAGTATAAGCAAGGAATTTGACACCTAATGAAATTGGAAAGAGAGGCTAAAAGAAACAAAGGATAAGTCATGTAATAACATGTGACTTCGAGTCTAGCTACAAGACTCATTAATAAAGAAAAGTGTCACACCCCTAAATTTACTGTAGCGGAAGACTGGATTTGGGAATGTGACTTCATGGCATGAAGAGGACTTGATACGAGAGATAGACCTCTACATGCCAATATACCAATGCAGACTCCATATATTCC
>BQNB010170775.1:0-13639 GCA_026074375.1 Tanacetum coccineum | reverse complement strand
GACCGAAACTATGTGTTTTGGACCAAAACCAAACTTTTTTTTATTTTTGGACCAAAAGTGAGAAAATGCACCAAACCACACGGACCAAAAATGTACTTAACTCTAAATTTAATCTACCTCGTCAATGTTACGTGTCGTTCCATTAAAGCACATACAATATAAGTTTCATCTTCTCTTTTTAAGTCATTTCATCTTCTCTTTTCTTAGCTTTAAGTTTTTGATTTAAGTACATTTTTTGTCCTTGTGGTTTGTAGCAGATTTCATTTTTGGTCCAAAATTCAAATAAGTTTTGCTTTTGGTCTGAAACACATAGTTTCGTTTCACTTTTGGTCCATTTCTGTTAACTCCGTCAGTTTGACTTGTTTGACCGTTAGTTAAGAGGGTATTTTCGTCTTTTTATTATATTATTATATTAAAAAAATACAAATGAATCCCACAAAACAATTACAGATCCAAACTCATCTTCCCAAAACAATTATAGATCCAAACTCATCTTCCCAAAACAATTACACCGGCCAAACACCCTCCACTCCCAACCCTCACGTCTGCCACCTAATCACCGGCCAAACACCCTCCAAACACTAAGCCATCAATAAATATCTTCAATTTAATCACAAACCTCACCCCTAATTTTTACAAAAATCAAAAACCTCAAAACCCCCCAATTTTTACAAAAATCAAAAACCCCACTCAGTCTATAATCATCGGGTATCACGACCATACACCACCTTCGTCAACTCAACAGGTTCACAGACTCTCCCAAATCTTACAAAAATAAAGGAACCCTAACCCTAACCCCACAGCAGTCCAGATCAAAACACAAATTGTTGTGAACCGAAAGCGAAACAAGGGTAGCAACACTTTTTAAAGCAGCCTTGAAACACTAACAAGCAGCTAACCAACCAAACTGTCGTGAACCTGATGCAAACCCCCTGGAAATGACAGACCCAACAGCAACAAAACACAAACAGATAGAACCCCAAAAAGCGTAGCTGTTCGAAACCCAAACCAAAACCACGAAACACCAACTGTACAGCTGTGAAACAAAGCTGCTAGAAGCCCAACAGCTAAATCCAAAACAGCAGCAAAAGGTGAACCATAAGCAATCTAAGGAACCCGTTCGCGAGTCGCTGAACCGAATAAACCAGCTAAGCGTCGCACGGAACAATACCAAAGCACCAATAACCAATTCAGGAACAAAACCAATGATAGCTGTACGAGAACCAAAGCCAAAGAAATTGGCGTATACAGAACACAAGCTAAGAGCAGAAAAAGCCAAAACAAATATATAACCAGAACCTAAGTCGGGGAGGCAAAATAAGATACCGCAACAAAGTGAGAACCTCCAACGAACAAACCCACTGGAAGCAAAACCACCACAACAATTGACAATGGACAGTAACTAAACAAACCCAGCTAGCAGCTTAAGAACCGTAACAGGCCTCGGAAAACAAACCCCTAAAACTGTACCAAAAGAAGAAAATAAAACCTACAAATAGCAAACCTAATCGAACCACACTCCAACTGAGATGTTGAATCAAAGTTCCAACAGGGGTGTTGAAACAATGGGGAAAGATCAAGGATAAGGGGAAGGCGTGATTCATGTGTTTGGATAGATGATTTGACTGTAAAAGGGAAACGGTGGATCGCCTAGAAAATCGCCCACACAAAAGCACTTTCCCATTATTATTATTATTATTGTTATCATTATTATATAAAAAGATAAAATGAGAGAGGGTATTTTAGTAATTTAACCACAACAAGATGAGGGTATTTTGGTCATTTTATATCATTTAACTGGTCAAACTAACACTCAAAGATTTTTTTTTGAGTTATCCGAAAACGAGATTAGGCAATCCAAGTTTTTTTTTGATAATCCGCGATTCAACCGGCAAGTCACTGACATTCAAAGATTTTGTACAACTATATATACACTGTTGGTGAAAATGTAAGTTATCTATATCTATATTTATATTTATACTAAATTATAAAGTATTTGAGACACTTTTATATTTAGAGAGTCTGAAAATTAAGACTTTTTTTTAATGAAAATATCTTTTTTTAACAACAAACACATCCATCTCATTTTATAGAAACCCATCTTAAAGTGACATGTATTACTTCTTAATTAAAAAATTATTTTTATTTTTAAATTGAAATATATTTTTATCTATTTAATTTTTTATGATTTAATTTCATCATATTTTCTAAAATTTTGTGTTCTTTAATTCAATATCAATTTTGATATATTTTTATTAATTTTTAGTTTTTTTATTTTTAATGCTTTTGAAACCGTTGCTTTGTGCGGGTAACATGCTAGTATATTTAAAAGGTTTAGAGAAAAGAAAAAATAAAATAAAATGTTAAAGTGCAACGTGTATCATCTTCTTCACATCTCAACACATAGTGAAAACACACAAAAGGAAAAATAAATAATAATTTTTTTTCCACGTTCATTTTTCACGCCCACCAATATTTTGACGTTGAACTTGGCTGCGGGTGGTCGGTGTCGTGGCGTTGGTTCAGCGGGGTCAAAAGAAAGGCCACATCGAATTTGTTGAAGTGGGGCGCCATGATACCCTATCCTCTTGCGGCCTCTTTTCACAAGTTTGTTACCCCACGGGCCTATGGCCCGAAGTCATAAAAAAGTTGAAAACTAAAAGTCCAAAAATATCATGCAGTAGTAAAAGAAAAAAACTCATAAACTTAAAAGAACTTCAAGTAGGGGTGAGCAGAAAAACCTAAAAAACCGAAACCCGAAACCGAGCCGAACCGAAAATAATCGAACCGAATTCGTTAAAACCGAACCGAACCGAACTACTAATTCGGTTCTCGGGTTGGATATGAGTTTGGCACTCCGAACCGAAAACCGAATTCATATAATATATATATATATTTTATATATTATATATATAAATAGTTAAATACCATTGAAATATTATTATAATATAAAAAAATAATTTTTATGTTAATAATAATTTTTTGTTTATTAAAAATCTATGTTATTTTTTTTTACAAATAGTGAAATTCGGGTTATTCGGGTCAATCCAGGAACCGAATCGAATTCAAATTCGGTTTTCGGTTCGGTTCGGTTGAAATCTAGTTCGGTTTAGTTTTCGGGTTGACCCATTTTTTTTAACCGAACTTACCGAATAACCCGATAACTGAACCGATCAACACCCCTAACTTTAAGGGCTAAACAAGTCACACCCTCATATTATCCAAAATTTAGGGTTTTGAGTTAGTGCTTTATATATTCAGCCTCCATCAACACCGAATGTATTCCTGTGTTCTCATCTAGTCTGTAAATCTTGTGTGTTTCTTATGTCTTATGCAACATCCACAAAAGGTTTATAAAGAAGGATTGACAAATATTTACAAATGATTTAGCATTTTCTTAATTTTTTAGTCTCTTCTTCCAGATACAAGATTATTGATGGCTTTGTTCTGGGGGCATAAATTAAATTCCAAAAACCAGGTTGTTATATTCATATAAGGTTTTAGATCTCATAAGGGTATCCTAGTTTTTGGTAAATTATTATTAAAATATTAATGTTTAAATCTAAATTGTTTTTGTTGGTTATAAATAAATAAATTTGCCTCACCTTTCGGCTGCAATGTGTTATGCCTCAATTCTTTGTGGTTTTTCATACAAGTGCATGAGCAATGTACATCCACAAACAATTTACAAAAAAATATCCACATAATGACTTGGCATGTGTTGTGATCCAATCATATTGCATCATAGTTTCTCTTTTTTCATTTTTACCTTCCACATCTAGTTGACACATCATTATGTGGATATAATTTTGTAAAATTTTTGTGGATCTAGCAATACTCTTTTGCTAATCTTGGTTTTGCCTTCCTCTGGCATATTTTATAAATTTACAATAGTGGTTTTCTTGTTCAGATTTGTTTTGTTACAACTTATATATTTATGAATACATAACAATTAGATACATTAGTTAGTATATATGGCATCTCTAGTTATCTAATTGTTGTAAGTTTACAAATTGAGAGTAATCTACACGTTCTCTTATGGTTAAGTCAGCGGGACCGCCAGCCTATCGCTCCTTTGACCCAAAAAAACTGTGTCGTCAGTCTTTAAGTGGGAAAGTTTCCGTCGTTGCTCCTTCTCTAAGGCCTTCAAGCTAACGTTATTTAAGTTACCTCACTTAAACCCATTGAGGGTCAATTTTGTCATTTCAACATCATCTTCTTATCATACATCATTTCTTTCTTCTTTTAATCAATCTTCTTTTTGCATTTATCTCACCTAACCACCTCCAATCCCTCAAATCAAACCACATTATCCGTTACAATATTCAAAACTAACACCAAAATCATTATTCTTATTTTTTACATTTAAATCCGGCTCATTTCTTTCTTTTCACCTTCTATTTTTGTCGCATCTAAACCATTATCAAAACAACCTTTTCATCACTAAATTTCTTTTTTTTAATGATTCTAAATGAAACCAAAAATCGTAAAACCCCACAACATAAATTAAAAATCGTAAAAAGACCTAACCAACAAGAATTAAAATCCTAGTTCAGATCTATTTTTTTTCCAACCTATAAGAAGAAAGCACAACCACCTTTATCTCATAAACCATTTTTCAAATATATCACTAAAAAATAGTCACCACTACTTGATTAGAAATAGATACATCTTTAACCCAAAAAAATTAAACTCTCAAATTATCAATCTGGAATACCATCATAGTTGCTAATAGAGAAGTTTAATGGGCAGGTTGGGTGGTTATCACGGGATTTATATAGTTTGTGACCGGTTCTGGGTGGTGGTGATGTCGTGGGGCCTGGCGGATGTTGTGAATACAGTTGCTGATGGGTGGTTTTGTTGGGTGGTTTTCAGATCTAAGAAAAAGATGATAGGAATGATTATGAGAATCTACACGTTTATAATATTTTTGAAGATATTTGATGATAAAAAATGAAAATGGCTTCAACTTCTACTTCTATTTTTTGTCTAGATCTATAAATGTTAGTAGTTTGTGGTTGTGATGGTGGTTTTAGTTGAAGATATATTGAGGATTTGAAAAAAAATGTTATGCATATATGAAGATAGAACAAATACAAACAGGTAAACTACATCTATTTAGATTTTGAAAACAGTTGGATTTTTGTCTTTGATATGCTTAATGAGTAGTTGGATTAAATGCATATCGCATATCTGTTGTTGCTGTGTTGATTGGGTTGTTTCTGGTTTGTTGTACTTTTGATTCACAGGTTGTTATTTAGAACTTTTGTTTTTTTAAAAGAAATGGGGGTTCGGTGTTTTATTTTTTGTTCTTCATGAGAACTAGGTTTGTATTAGAGTTTTTGTTTTGTTTTTGATTGATGCTAAAGAGTGTGATAATAATAATTTTTTTGATCTTTTTGTTCTTGATGTGATGTGAAAATGATTTGGTAAACGAATTAATTTTTGGATTTTTTTTTGTTTATGATAATGAATTCTGATAATGTGATGATTGGGACTGTAAGAAGATGAAGATGTACAAAGAAAAGCAGATGATTTATGAAGAAGGATGAAGTGTAAATGACAAAATTACCCTCAGTGGGTTTTGAAGTGAGGTGATAAACACGGCGTTATGAAGGCCGTTAGAGGAAGGGACCAACGACGGAAAAACGTTTCCCACTTAAGGACGGACGGCGCATTTTTTTCGGTCAAAGGACGATAGGCTGCGGTCAACGCAAACCATAAGGACGAACGGTGTAGTTTATCTAAATTGAAAATATTGTATAGGGGTTTGTATGGATGAAGTGAGTAGAACGTTTTTTTCCCTCATTTAAATTTTATTATTCCTTACGTCCCATTTGTATTGTCACATTTTCATTTTGGGATGTCCCAATTTAATTGTCCACTACTAAAAATAGATAGGGAAGTTTGATCAAGTTTACTATATTACCCTTGTTTGAAATTATTATTACAAACTGTAAAGAAGACTTTAATTAATTAGCTAAGGATAAAACTGTCATTCTGTCAAAAAGTAAGAAAGAGAAAGCAGTAATAAATGCACTTTTCTTAAACTGTGTGTTTTTTGTCGGGGGACAATAATTTTGGGACGGAGGGAGTATTATGCATTTTTAATCATTAGATAGATGCTGCTGGTGGTGTTAAAAAGAGCCGATCTGAACTCGAACCTAAACACAAATGAGGTTATTTGGGTCAACATGACTAACCTGCGTTTTGAATAGGGTCCGGTTCGGGTATTTTTTAGAATCGACACGAATTAACCCGAATCCGAACAACCCGACTCAACTAACACTTTTATGCTGTAAAAATATTGAAGTAAGCAAATTTTAATCCTTTTACTTATATTTTGGATGACCCAAACCTGAATTGACCGATTCTATTTGACCCGAACTTGACCATGTCAACCTGATGTACCCCTACGATACTGATGCTATTAGTTATATTTTTGTATTGTAATTATGATTTATTTATAAAGGCTAATTTTTAAAAAAGGTCAAATTCAAAAAGTGAAACTGTCATTCTCCACCATGCTTTTTGTTCCTAAAATAACCGTGCAACTAGGGCAACGGTGCTATTACTGCAAGAAAGTGACAAATGTCCTTAATGTACAAAAAGTATTATAGTACATGTGTAAAGTATATGTCCTCTAATGTCTGTAGGGCAACTAATTATTTTTAGGAACAACTATGTATGGGCAACTGGGACATTTTGGTTCTTTTGACAAGGGTTAACTTATTTTAGGTATGAGCAACTAGTACTTTGGCAACCAGTACCCTAGGGAACTAATTCTTTTAAAAGTATATTTTTCATTGACACAGTTATATTTACTAATAAAAAAATTCAAAATTAATTTTTATATACCAAATAAAATACATCGTCAGTATCTTCGTTCATCAACCTTAACCAAACACAAAAAAAAAATAATTGACCATCCATGTCGCATCATAAATACACAGTAATCCCTTAATTAATCAACTCATACTTTCTCCTTCATCAATTTATAACATGACAGTTTTCCAATCATTGTATGATGTTAAATTAGTTGTTTAGGTCACCTTTGATGCAAAAAGAAACCATCGAATGTTAGGCAATCTCCTTTTATTGCAAAAGGTCATCGGTCAGGTAAGACTTCTTAAATATGGTAATTGTTGGGATCCCCAATAGTGCTATATTTGTTTATTCAAACATTTGTGTCTATTGTTGATTTAGACAAGCTTTTCTTGGGGTTGAAGTGATGCTCTTCTTCTCAAGGTAAGACCTGCAAATAGGCTTCTCAAGAGCAGGTGGAAGTGGAGGTCAGAATGTTAATAAGGTCGAAACTGTTGTTCGGATAATGCATATTCTGACTGGCATCACGGCTTGTTTCACGGGTACTGCTTTCTCTCCTTGTTTCGTGAATTCCACATGTTCTATCAACTTTATTACTTTGCGGGTCAAAACTGGTTAGATTGGGTTGGACAGTTGCAAACAGTTTATTGGATGCGTTTTTTGGACAATAATATACAGTACTCGTATATTTGATTGTGCACATCAAAATAATACTGAATTTATGTCATTATCAAAAATAATGCCAGTGCTTTTAGTAAGGTGGGTTTATTATACTTTGGCGTTAGAGTGGAGAAAAATGTTTTCATAATTTTCCATTCGGGAGAAAGGGCGAAAAGTAAAGTCCTGAAAATATGTGATGCATTTGGAGCAAACCGTTATCCGTTCACTGATGACATAGGAAGGCAACATCAAATAATCACAGAGGTATTTGCTAATTAGAAAAAGCTTTTGATTCTATAATATTGCTCATTTGGTCACACACTATGTAGTTTGTGGTTAAATAGTTTTTTACTATGAATTACTTTATATGGTTTTAAAATTCTTAATTGAGTTCATATGCAAGCATGTTTCTGTTATTGGTAAAAATAAACTACCTTGTGCAAAAATAGTGGCTTATTTTGAGTGCAAATTTCACTAACTAGCAATGTACTTAGGTCAGTGATTCGTTTGAATAACCTTTTTTTTTTACCCGTTTTCGTAATTATACTTCTTTTTGATAGGCTATTTTACTAATTTGCAAAGTACTTCGCTAGTTGGCATGTTTTTAAATGTACTCATGTTCTTAAAATGGGAACTTAAAGGAAAATATGTTATTGTAAAAAATTTCATGCCTCGTGAAGATCTAAGTAGTTCTACTCACATATTGACTTTTCCATGTGCAATTTATAGGTGACCGGAAAACTTTCAGAGCTAAAAACAACTATTGATGTTGGAGAACATCATTGGGGGAGTGTGGTACAAGCTATTAGTCATCAGTATGAACCGTGGAATAATCTGGTAATTTCATACTTGTTACTTGTGGAATCTTGTTCTTTAACTAATATCGCTTCTAAACTTGTGTTTTATAATGGATGAAAGGTCAAGAGAGAAAAATCCATTTACCACACTTTGAATATGCTAAGTTTTGATGTGACAAAAAAGTGCCTCGTCGCAGAAGGCTGGTGGCCTGTTTTTGCTACAAGTCAGGTATATCATGTAATCTCTCTAAATAAGTATTAACAGTTTAAAGATATTAAGATAGATGTTTTTTATTTTATTTTGCAGATTGAGAAGGAATTGTGGCAGGCAACAATCGACAGTAACTCACAAGTAGGGGCCATATTTGAGGTTCTGAATTCTAAGGAATCACCGCCTACTTATTTCCGTACAAATAAATTTACCTCTGCATTTCAAGGGATCGTGGATGCTTATGGGTAAGCATTCAAGTCAAAAAAATATTCTATCTCCTTTGATTGTTATTCTTCATTTTCATAGTATGTTAAATCAAGAGGTTTTGACCATTTTCAGGGTAGCAAAGTATCAAGAAGCGAATCCTGGTGTATACACGGTCGTTACATTTCCGTTCTTATTTGCTGTCATGTTTGGAGATTGGGGACATGGTATATGCTTGTTTCTTGTAACACTATTTTTTATTCTGAGAGAGAAAACTTACTCCAGTCAGGTATAAATGCTTGCATAAGTTATTCTGTATTTACGCTCATTGAGCTTTCTATATAGCGTCCTATAATGATCGACAAATCATTTTTTTGTGAACAATAGAAACTAGGAGATATCATGGAGATGGCATTTGGTGGTCGTTATGTTATCATAATGATTATCTTCTCGATATACACTGGATTCATATACAATGAGTTCTTTTCTATGCCATATGAAATTTTTGGCAGAGTTAAGTACATTTTTGGTCCTTGTGGTTTGGTGCGTTTTCACTTTTGGTCCAAAATTCAAAAAAGGTTTGGTTTTGGTCCAAAAACATAGTTTCGTTCCACTTTTAGTCCAATTCCGTAAATTTGGACTAAAATTTTTGGACTAAAAGTGGAACGAAACTATGTCTTTTGGACCAAAAGTGTAACGAAACTGTGTCTTTTGGACTAAAAGTGGAACGAAACTATGTCTTTTGGACCAAAACCAAACCTTTTTTGAATTTTGGACCAAAAGTGAAAAACGCACCAAACCACAAGGACCAAAAATGTACTTAACTCTATTATAAATATAGCATTTTATAAGCTTAAAATTATTTTGCCCCAAAATCTATATAATTAAATAAATAACTAAAGTTATATAATTCGGGTTATTCGGATCGATTGTCGCTTATGAGGGTTCGACTTTCGGTTATTAAGTTCGGTTTCATGTTTTACTCGGAAAAAAATTTAAACAAACTAGCCAAATCGAATAATTTGGTAGAATTTCAAATGCCTACTAAAAGTTTAAAGCTCGAACATCTTGACCTCAGTTGTTCAAAGTTGACAAACCTTCACCTCGGGAATACTCCGAATCTAAAGACGCTAGGTCTCAAACGCTGTTATAATTTGGTAGAATTTCAACTGTCTGCTGAAAGTTTAAAGCTCGAACATCTTGACCTCAGTTATTCAAATTTTAAGACTATTCACCTCGGGAGTACTCCGAATCTTGAGAGGCTAATACTCTTTTTCTGTAATCATTTGGTATGGCTTCCGGAACTTGGGAGTGCAAAATGTTTGAAAGAGTTAAACATACAACGTACAGGAATACGTCGCCTTCCACAGAGCATTTTCCAGTTGAAAGGTCTGCGTATTATTGGGTCTACAGAGATTCTCGAGTCATGTGGCTTAAAATCCAAGATTCAAACCTCTGGCAAAGAAACATTCTGCTACATATGAATGATGAATCTGTAAATAGCACATGAATAGCTAAGTGGCCAGGTACTTTCTTCTTTTTCTATTTATTATTTAACTTTACTTTGAAAATCTATTTGATATGGCAAAATTTAACTCGGTGTTCAATCTTCTGCTTCAATCAGTTTTGTCATCTCTGAAACCTTTGGTCAAATGTTGGAAGCGTCTGGGACTTCAATCAGAATTTCACGATTGTATCATCCTAACAACCAGCTCTAGTGTGGTGTGGACATTCAAGGTCTCACGTTATAAAAGTTTAAAGTCTTTTACGATAGATTTGAAGGATTGTTTGTTATCAATAGGATATTTGTATCAGCAAGAAGTTGTTGAAAGTAATCTTACATTATCTGGAGTCTAGTTTACACAGTTGACTTGTTCAGTAAGTCAAACTGTGTGGTTAATGAATATGGTGCCGTTTAATCGACAAATATGTTGGTTAATGTCATAGCTAAATCCAGGAAGGTTTTTACAACTAATGTAATATTGCAATCATGTTTTGTTTGCATAAATATATTCAACATTTGGATGAAATCATTAAGCATTAAAATATATGACTTTTGGGTCGATTACTCATTTTATTGACTTTCATCTAATAGAAGCATATTTAGAAGTTAAAATGCTTATTTTTCAATATATTTAAGGATTCTTGTCATCAGTAAGAGAACTGTCTCACCATCAATGTAAAACGGCTATTATATTCGACATTACATCGAACAAAGTCCCCAACCTTGTACAAACCATTTAGCAAACCATGGGTTAGTTCTTCTACATCAAAGAAATGTCATGATTGTAATTTTCATAGTTTCACCTAGAAGGAAATGATATATATGATACTGAAAGGACCCGTTAACTATAAGCTTCAAACTCGATTGAAAATTATCTTTAATTTTTAAGTACATTGGTTAATTTTAAACAGGCTACAAGAAGAAACTATTATGTTGCTGCTAAGTTTTCAAAACTGGAACTCGATCTCATACTATACTCAGCAACTAGCTTTGCAAACGAAGATGATTTATCTTCCAGCAACTTTGTTGGAGAGTCATATTCCTCAATCAAACCTATACAGAACAAAAATTTCTTAGATCATGACTTTAATGGAAAGCATAAACAAGAGCTGACAAAGTTACTTAACGAACCTTGTTCTAGAACCAAAACCATGTCACTATCAAGCACAGATGTAATACGATGAGCAATCATTATAACAGTAGAGTCATTGAAGTGTCGGTTGAGTGTTTGTTGAATCATTCCATCGGTTGCAGTATCGACTGATCCAGTAGCTTCGTCAAGTACCAAGACTTTGTTTTTTTTGAGTAGCACACGCCCTAGGCACACAAGCTGCCTTTGACCCACTTTCCAGTTCTCTCCATTCTCAGTAACTGTTTGTGTAAAATGAGAACTAATAAGACACTGTAATAAAAGTTGAAAATGCTTAATGTATAGACTATGAACAGGATCGACCTGGTGAGTCGAGTTTCCCTTCCTTGCTGCTCACTTCATCGCCAAGTTGACACTTACCAAGTGTCTAAATTAATAACAAATATTGTTAGATTATGGGAGCGTTTATATCTGCTTAAAGCATTATATATATAGAAGATAAGAAATTTTGAACGGGTTTTATAAGTTAAAGAAAAACAGTTGGAAATTGCTTTTTTTTAAAGCATTAACCGAATATGCAATTATAGTGACTGATCCCAAACACCCCTTTTAGCACCATATGATGTTAGAAAGCATTAAAATTGATATCAAGTAATTTAGCTACCTCCCAA
Organism: Tanacetum coccineum; assembly: GCA_026074375.1. Classification (NCBI taxonomy): domain Eukaryota; kingdom Viridiplantae; phylum Streptophyta; class Magnoliopsida; order Asterales; family Asteraceae; genus Tanacetum; species Tanacetum coccineum. Next base: position 1,677 of record BQNB010170775.1, on the reverse strand, counting down.
ATCTTATCGTCTGTATACTCTTCAAGGGGGTCTAAGTTGCTACGAATGGTTTCTTCAAACATGGTTGGATCTTGAGGAATTATGCTCAATCTTGAACGAAGATCATGAAGTCCAATTGTGGATATATAAACTCCATCTATCAGAATCTGTCCAGCTGCAGGCTCCACAAGGCGGAAGAGTGTCTGTATCAGAGTTGACTTCCCACTACTGGTTCTTCCTACAATCCCGGTTTTCTTTCCACCACTGAAAGTGCACGTAAGGCCTCGTAACACAAGTGGCATATGTGGTGCATTCCGAACCTTTTCAAAGGAAATCACCAGATTCAATAATAGTGTTTATTTGACTAGTACAGTATCAGTGTTGAAGAAAATGGTGTGATCTAAGTACCTGAAGATGGCGTATATCAACTTCACCCTGTGACGGCCATTGATCATTGGGCCTATTTGATTCTATAACAAGTGGAGGTTCACTTGGAATAGAAGTATACTGAAATATTGTTTCCACCGAAATAATTTTGTTTTCAATATTGGTTAAAGTCCACACAACCCATCCTTGTAAAGTGTTTAAAGTAAGTCCATATGTAACAGCCAAGCCCGCAATACTTGGATCAATAGTTCCCTCCGGATAGATATTATTATGTACGAGTTGGAAAATGACCCGCGCGTTGCGGCGAGTGAGTTTTTTATTTTTTATTTTGCTGTGTCGTTTTTCGGAAATGTGAAGAAAAAACAAACTCCTACGAAATCAATCTGCGAGATATATAATAGAGTTAATTGCATAAATGGTCCCTGTAGTCGTCCAAATTTAACGAAAATGGTCCCTCAAACTTTTTTGTAACAAAAATGGTCCCTATGGTTGTGAAACATAACGGGTTTGGTCCCTATAGGGACCAAATCCGTTATGGGTCATGAGGACCAAAACCGTTATGAATCCTCTTCCCACAGAGACCAAAACCGTTATGTTTCACAACCATGGGGACCATTTTTGTTACAAAAAAGTTTTAGGGACCATTTTCGTTAAATTCAAACGACCACATGGACCATTTATGCAGTTAACTCTATATAATATATAAGAATACACAAAATTTCAAGAATTTAATTAAATTTGCTTATCTAAAGTGCTTATAACAAAAAAGTATTGTATTTAAATGTAGTAAATGACATTAAGAAGATGATATCAACCTAACTGGTTCACTTCCTTGAAATAACATTGGCTCAATAACTATTCACCCACATTGCACACCTAGTATAAAACTAACAAAAAAACAAACAGGTTGACCCATTCTAACACTTCCTTGACGATTACCCAATGGTTGGCTCAGACTTCCAGACATGTTTGAAGTAAACGAACCTGGTACTGGTACCGTACTCTGCACAGTTCTGGAAATCATTGTTTGAGAAACGGGTACAGTTGAGTCCATTCCATTAGACATCATGTTGGACATATGCATAGCTACCAGATTCCCATCTATTGACGGTATCCGCATCGATGCCCCATTGTTCATTAGCCATGCTTGTGAAAGATTCTCGAGTATGCTGACGTTTACGGCACTGGAAGGACGCGCCGGTTGTTGCATACCAGTGACATTTATCTTGCATCATAGTATCGTTATTTGATAGCATATCCTGAGTAAAATCAATACTTTCCCCATTAAAACCACACATCAAACTCGCTCCA
>BQNB010170772.1:0-13639 GCA_026074375.1 Tanacetum coccineum | reverse complement strand
TATTGCAGTCACTAACATTTAGGCGTGTTAAGAAACGTAAGCTTGCCAAATAAGAAAATACCAAACTTTGGGATTGCTGAGTTCCTTTTTAAACCAAGATTCAAAACAAAAGGAACTCACATCGAATCATATAACAGAAGTCATCATCAAACGGGCACCAATCAGAATCAAGAAGGTACGAACAAACCTGATTCTGAAGGAGATAAAGAACCGCACACCAAATCGATTCATAGAATCAATTCGAATTAGCAAGAAAGCCCCAAATCTTAGGCGGTTGGCAAGATCCCCAATTTGCGAAACCCTAGTTTTCGCACAAACAAATCAGGGAGTTTGTGGTTACGAACACAAGAAGAAGGTTAAAGCAACCATCTTTAATCGGTGGACAAACCACCAAGGCAAGAGAGGAGGAATTAGTAATCGGTCTCAGAGAAAGGAGGAGAGATTTGATATCTCAAAGAAAAAAGGCACGGTTACAATTGATAAAGAAAAAGGGAGGCGCACAACATAAAAGGAGTAGGGCACACAACGGGTTTTTATTAACCTACCAGGTTTTAAAACGAAACCATTTAACCCCTCAATTTTATTTCTCTTTACAATCTATATTATTAGTTTTTGTTTAGAAAATACCCCTTTTAAATTTTAAGTTAGTATTTTTCAAAACCTTTTTTTTGAAAATATATTAAAACATAGCAAGATAAACCCGAACCCTTTGTGGTTCATAGCAAGATCCGAGCCTTAAGATTCAAATTAAAAAGGATCAATTACTTTGGTCAAAGCAAGCAAGTTAAGCCCTAATTAGCAACTTGGTTAGGAGCACGAAGGTTGATTAGCAAGTCGGTCAACGTTCGTACTAGGTAGCAAGTAGCCTAGATAGCAAGTTTATTGGTTAGCAAGTAGCCCAAACAGCAAGGAATTTGATCGTAGGGTCAAGAGCAAGAAATTAGAATCAATCTTTGATTCAAAGTAATCAATTAAGAAAATACTATTGTTTTTAAAAAAAAAAAGTAAGAGAAACTGTAGTGTTTCACCCGGTAAGAGAAATTGTAGTGTTTCACCCAGTAAGAGAAACCGTAGTGTTTCACCCAGTAAGAGAAACCTCAGTGTTTCAACCCCGTAAGAGAAACCTCAGTGTTTCAAAACAAGTAAGGAAGTAGGCAAGTAAGAAAGTAAGCAAGAAACAACGTAAGTAAGAAAGCAACAAAGCATGACGAAAGGATAAACATCTACACAAACTCAAGAGCAAGAAATCATAATCAATTTTGATTCTAAGCAAGGCAAGCAAGAGAAACTTCATAGTTTCTATTCAAGCAAGATACGGAAAGCAAGAGTCGACAAGAAAGAAACCGGTGGCAAGCAAGAAACAACGATAGATGAGAAAGCAGAAAATACAATGAAGGAATGCACGAATTGGAAAGACAAGAAGAAAGACAAAGAGCAAGAAGCACTTCTCATCTCATAAGACACAGCGTTTGTGATTACGGGGGAGAATATTGGGCCAAAACCCAATCCGGGTAATCACAACCCGCTAGAAAAACCCGCTGGGCCAAATGACAGTTACATAACTGTTTTTGACAGTTATTTCGAAGAGTCACAATGGTTCATTTTTGAACCGACACAACCTTTAGATCATACTTATTCACTTTGTATAAATAGGACCAGATTTTGTAAAACAAATGCATGATGCAAGAATCATCAGAATGTATGACAAATTTTGAATTTTAATAGCAAGTTTATATTTCTGGTATATTTTGATTACAAATTTAAGATTACGATCCAACAATATCTGATGATGTTTTCCTGTAATAGTTCTCCGAAAATTGGCTGTAACATAGTGTTTCAATGTGCTCACGGGATTAGTTCTAAATATGCTACTATACAAAATATATATGTTACTCTTGAAAAATGATATAGTGATTAGTGAGATTGTGATTACATGTTTTAAAGCTTTAAAGGTTGATATTGGATATATGCCTTTATAATCGAACTCTCTCCTTATTGTATATTAGAGAAGTTTACTTTTTAATGGGACATTAAAATGCCAACAATAATGAGTGGATCAATTGTGATTCTATTAGACGCTGGTCTAGGAATGGCTATGTTTAGTTTAGGTAATTATTGAAGTAGTTCATTTATAACTTTTATTGTACAATAATTGATGAAACATAATACTAGTAACTGTTATTTATCCATTGTACGTACAGGTTTATTTATGGCATTGCAACAAAAAATAATAGCATGCGGACAGCGAGTGGCAACTATTTCAATGGCTGTTAGGTTCTTGACAGGGCCAGCAGTGATGGCTGCTACCTCTATCGCTATTGGTCTTCGTGGTGTTGTTCTTCATGTTGCTATCATTCAGGTATAAAATCGTGAATCGTCTTTTAATGTGAAAACACTATTTAGTACCAAGACCGTGATTAATCGAAATTTTTGAATGTAGGCGACTTTGCCTCAAGGAATCGTGCCGTTTGTTTTTGCAAAGGAGTACAATGTCCATGCAGATATTCTAAGTACTGCGTAAGTCGTTGTCTTCGACACTAAACATATAGCGTTCTGCGTTCGTTTCAAATTAAGTGTTCACTCTTATATCTGATATTGTGAAATTGATGTTGCAGGGTTATTTTTGGAATGCTGATGGCTTTACCTATAACAGTAGGTTACTATGTGATGGCTTTACACATGATGACTAGAATATATGTCAGAACTAGATGTTGAACCGCCGTTACATTCGACCTCTGCAAATAAAGTTAGCAGCCATGCTTCTCCTAATCTGTGTCCCGTACATATAAAGACCCCGGCCAGTTGTCATATGAAGGTATACTTACATACATCGGATTTTATTTTCGTGTATTTTGCTGTTCAACCTTTACTCATTACTGTTTATGTATCGAATTTTCGTAACAGCTGCTAGGAATAATTTGTTGAGCGGGAACTACAGTACATGTAACAACAGCTTATCTACATGCCCAGGAGCTCAAGGTAATTTTAGATGTTATCGTTATTTGCAAAGGTAATTTGAAAGTATCTAAAACAAAGTCGACGAAAAAGTGAATTATTAACATTTGAATATTGTTAGAGAAAAATCTTTTACCTAGTAAAGGAAAACGAAAAGTGAGGACTTTCGTATTTCTGAAAAAAAGAATGTTACCTTATTAAGTATGATTGTCTCAATTATTATTTTTAGTTTTAAGTGAATTAAATTAAAAAACCCTAAATATTTCTTAATTTGGCAAAAAAATTAAAATTTCGTTTTTATATATTGGAGGAGAAAAAAACGAACATAAAAAGTATATGTGTCAAAAATTAAAAGAAAAAAACTTTAAAGAAAAACGGACATAGTTTTTAAAAAATTAAGGGTGTCCAATGCTAAAAGGAAAAAATTAATCTACACATACTTAAACACTTATACGGCACCAACAAATGCCATGACCACATCTCCATAAACAAATAACTCGAACTATAAAAACAACGGCAGATAGCAACGACAATCGAATAACTCGGTAAGATTTTGAGATCCATCTTTAATTTAATTTTTCAGATTTAATTTTTTCTGAATTTGCTATAATTCCTTAACCGATGCAATTGTTTCTACAATAATTATCAATCCAAGAGATGAATGATCTAAGAATAAAAAAGCTACCATAAATTTAGTGAAGTGAAGGATCTTATATAAAAGGTTACAAAAGATATTTTGATATGCTAACAGTATGTCTGCCGCATTAAAATATAATTTGATTTCGCCTTTTTGTCATCGTATATAAATGAAAAGGAATGTCATGTTTTCCGATTATATCCGTTCTATATAGTATAGGGTGTTAGATAGGTGCAATGGTAAGTAAATAATAGTACGTTACATATGATCGGAAAATAAGACATTTCTTATTATGTATGTGATGGCCAAAAGGTGAAAGTAAGTCATGTTTTAATGTGTGTAACTTTGTTTTTGTTTTCTTTTTCATTAACTTTGTTTTTGTTGTAGTGGATGGATAAGGAAGGAAAGACACCTTTGATATTGGCTTCGATGAATTACAATTGTATGATGTTGCGAAAACGTTGATAGAGTTGGGTGCACACGTCAATGCTTATCGTCCAGGTAAGCTACAATTTACGTGTGTGGTTATGGATGTACAATGTAATGTATATGATTTTATCGATTGCATAATGTTGTGTTGTCTGTCTCACTTTTGCTAAGCGAAAACCCTTTGTTTCTTTCTTGCCATATCTTCTTTAAAGTCTAACATTTGATAGTTTCATGATCTAATGCCGGCTTCTTAAGGCAGTGGAAAAGGCGAGATATTACTTCATCCGAATGGACTAAGCGAGGATAGAACAACGGCTTTACGAGCTGGGATGTTTTTGTCATTATGTTGGTGATGTAAGTTATTGTCGTCAAAGTTGCTTGAACTGAAATTTGTTGAAGCACCAGAAGATCAGACTTCTGCAGGTATCTCTAAAAATTCTCTGCTGTATTTTGTCTTTGGTGTCTTTATTGACGTTTAGCATATCAGAACCTGGGTTTGTTGCTTGATCAACTAAGATATCCAGCGCCGTAGAGAATTATCTATTGCTTTAGAAACAATCAAATAGGTACATAAGCTGTAGCAAAATCGTTAAAGATAAAACATAGCCCGGATCAACTGTTCATTTTTACAAATTATAAAGAATCAAATTAGTTGAACGGGTCATCCATATTGCAGACTAAGCAATCATGCATATATCTGAATAACAGTTGGAGGATCTGCACTTTCTGTGAGACATCTCTTTAGGCAGCCAACAATCTAACACTAGAGTTAATATAAGACAAATCAATTACTTGATAGTGTAGCGCAAGAAACGTATAGAAAGAGTTCGATAATTATGAAAGACAATAGTAGAGGACAACCCCAGTTTGTTTAAGTGCCAACAATTTTTTCAATAGTCTTTCTTGAGGTTATTGAAATTTTATTAAACATCAATTAGTCAACCAAATCCAATGCTTAGACGGTTAAGGAAGTATGGTGATATCGAAAATGAAATATGCTAGACAAGGAAAATGTTTTAAGCAATTCATTAGTTCGTGGTAGATCGTGTGCTGATTAGATCATCCTCCAAGAAACATGCTAGAGGTACATTGTTTATCTTTTATTGTTTTCAAGATCTTATGATGCTTTTTATAATCAGCCTTGGTTTAGGATGTGATACACATGTTGTTAGAACAATCGACATTCACTTTCATCGTCTAAGTATGTATAAATCTAATAACATTTGATATGGGTGTCGTCTTCAAATAATATGATTGGTTTGGTGTACGATGTTTGTAATGTTAGGATTGAGTACTAACGGATCGATAGATAAAAGAGTTATATACAAGCTAAAGAATGTGTGGGTTGGAGGAAGGGTCAAAATGGGTTATTTCAGAAATGTTTCGAAGGGGTTCGGTTAAGCAGCGTTTAACAACTCAACTCTTTTTGTTTTCTTTTTAATTTTCTACTGTGCTAACCAATCTATAAATGGCAATTTTAAAACTTATTAACACTTAAAAATAATAAGTAGGTTTGTGCCTAATTTTTGACGTTTTTTAGTATTGTCTTAATTTGGCAGCCAAAAAGAATAGGGATAATTGTCTAGAAATATATCTAACTTGTCACGTTTTTCAACTCTATGTAACCTACTTTATTTTTTGTAAAACGTGACAAGTTAAATACATTTCTAGACAATTATCCCAAAAGAATATCATGAGATGGAGATAATCAGTAAGCTACCTTTCTACTGATCAAATGCCGTGTAGAGAGATAATAGAAGTCGGAGGAGGGAGTTTATAAAGAAGAGAGTTTTAGAGAAGCAGCGTTAATTGGACAAGTAAAATAACCCAGAATACTTTATAATGAACTATGATTATTTTAAGTTGCTTATGAGTAACTCAATTAATTGTGTAACTGGTGCGCATAAAATAAGAAATAAGATACTTTGTAGGATTGTGACAGTATATCAATGATTTTTTTAAGACTATATAACAAATATATAGTAATAACATGAAGATAGAGTATGTTCAATTTTTTTAAACACGGGTTAGAGTGATATTGATATAACCCGGGTGAAGAGATAATAAGATACTTAGTTATTCTTATTGCTTCAATCACGGGTTAAAAGGATATTGATACGGTGTACTTATGAGTTATTGTTGTCATTGAGCTAAGGGAAATATATTCTTAATTATATACATATACTAAAGATGGAAAAAAAACTACGTCGTTTTGACGTTTGCTACAGTAACTGGCCCACTGGGCTTTCACTTTGGGCCGGCCCATTTGACATTTTTTTAACCAAGGCCCAAACCCTTGAATTTTTTTTTTCCCAAAAAAAAATTGGGTCGGCACAAAATAGGATACAAAATGACAAAAATACTTATTTATTCAGATCAAAAAATATCGGCAACATGAGACCAAACACATATGGTCATATAAAAAAAGAAACTATTGCACAAAATAGTAAAAAAAACAAAAAAAAAATTAGCGCGTCACAAAATAAGAATTTTTTTTACAAAAGTGTTGATTTATTCAGATCAAAAAATACCCACGACATGACGCCAACACATAAGCCCATATAAAAAAACTATTAAACATGAGACCGGAAAAATAAAGCCGCAACAAAAGAAACTATTGCACAAAATAGTAAAAAAAAAAAAAAATTTGCTCGGCACAAAATAAGAAAAAAAATTACAAAAGTGTTGATTTATTCAGATCAAAAAATACCCACGACATGACGCCAACACATAAGCCCATATAGAAAAAACTATTAAAATGAGACCAGAAAAATAAAGCCACAAAAAATACAAAAATAAAAAATAAAAAAATTTTAACGCCCCGCATAACACCAACATCTATGATAAAAGAAACATCGCCCCGCAGCAACGCGCGGGCAACTATGCTTGTTTGAACTATAAGTAGATAGAAGATAACTTGTCGTTCGATCGGAATGGGTTCCTTTTGTCTTTGAGATCATAAGATTAGCATAGTTAAGAAGATTACAATAAGGTGTTCATAGTTTTCAAACTCACCATTGTAGTAACATCTTAATTTTAAAAATTATGTAAAAACCACGTGCGTGCACGGGTATTATAACTAGTATATTCACTATAAAATAATATGGTCATTTACTTACTAAAGGTTTTGCTTCAAACAGTCACCTAAACTATTTATAACATTTGGTGACTAATTCTTATTAAAGATAAAAGTAAGCAAAACTTTTGCTTACTAAATATAGTGTAAGAATAGACTTTTAGTGATCCCTTTATTACTTACTCTTTTCTTATTTCTAATTAGCTATTTTGTTAACTCCCACTAAAGAGAAAATGGTCATTAGAAAAATTATATACCCCGACTTTCTTTTTTAAAAAGTACATAACTTTTTTGCTTACTTTTATCTTTAATATGCACTAGTCACCAAATGTTACAAATGATTTAGGTGACTGTTCGCCTCATTAGTAAGCAAAACCTTTAGTAAGTAAATGACTTTATTTGTAGGATTATATTAGCATTCTAAAGCTACTCCCTACAAAACAGCTTGCATAAAGAAATATAAAACATATGTTGATTTAAAATGTCACAAAAGATAAAGTTATTGTAGATGAACACTTGGTTAATTCACAAAAACATTGAAACAAATGTTATTATTAAAATAAATGGGCTTTTCACATTATATAAAATGGGCTTATAGTGTATCATAGTTATAAATATTTATAGTGTATTCCTTTACAGGTGAAACACAATTTTTTTGTAACAATCTTCAGTTAATTCATACTGAGGCGAGAATTGATAAGAAGCATAAGAGGGTTTTGCACAGAGAGGTTATAGCCACAGATAGAGGAGTCCCAATCAACTGACTAAAACCACTTTCATCCTACAGTTTCAGTTGGTAAAAGATTGTATCCAAGTGTGAAAGTGGTGCCAAATTCCACCTTACAACACAAAATTAAGCAACTGTTGTACTATTGGCCTAATTGGTAACGTAGCTACTATGTTGTGTATCTATGATATTACGGTAACTTAAAATTCAGCACCCAGATTTACGTGCTTTGCACCAACAGAGGAAGATATGTATCACACACTACACACATGAACTGTTTTCCGAATCATAGCTTTTTAAAAAACAGTTGCTCCCGCCGCAACGCGCGGGTTAAACTACGACTCGTTTTTAGACATTTACACAAGTCAAGGTTAATGAGTAAACGTTAGTCAATAATACCAAGTTTCCTTTTGGAAAATTTCTAACCCATCCAAAGGGTTGGGCTTAGCTTCCAGTTCCACATAAAACAAAAGTGGCTCTGTATTAATATGTTTTCAGCGTTTGCATTTTTGATATTATTACAAACCAGACATTGTTATTAGGAAAAAAAGAAATATCTTTTTTAAACAATTTAGTTTCTATTCCAAGAAATTATAGATAATTTCTTCATGTGAACTTAGTTGCTCGTTTTTCAAAACAAATCTTCAAACAGTTGTATATGAAGCAAGATTATGAGATTGTGATATAGTTCAATCATACATATTGTTAGTTTATAAAGGCTTATTGGCCCGGTTCAAATGTTTAGGTCCATTTAATAAGGTTAGTTTTAAAATTATGTTTATTTGTTTTCTATATTCCACCTTACAACACAAAATTAAGCAACTGTTGTACTATTGCCTTATGTGGTAACTTAGCTACTATGTTGCGTATCTATGAATATTGTTAGGTTCAAGATATATCCATTGAAGTCAACTGTTTGTATTCGAATCTACAAAGATGCTTTCAATTGATTGTTTTTCATAGGAACATAAATTAGAGAATCCACATGGTGAGTTTTGATTGGTTATATGAATAATGGGATGGTTGAATTTTTATTTTAAATTGGTATGTATTTGATTGATGTTATCTTTGTTCAGTGGTTTGTTTTGTTATGGGTTTAGTTATGTTTAATAGGCTAAGTTTGGTTGATTCGTTAAAAAAAAAGAAGGTAAAGTATAGCAGATTGCTTTGTTATGGTTTAGCCTATTTGTGTTAGTGTTGGTGTTTGTGTTAGTATTGGTTTTGGATTGACATTGGTATTTGTATCGGTATTGGTATTGAATAAAATTGAAAATTGGTTCTGGTTGTCTGGTTATGTTGGTTACATCTGGCTTTGCATCCGTCTGGTTTTGTCTTGTTCTACCACTGTCTGGTTCTGCTCTGGTTTGTCCCATATGCCTGGGAATCTGCTGTCTGCTATTCTGTCTGAATCTGTTGAATATTCTGTCTGTTTGAATTTGATGTTGTCTGTATGAATCTGCTGTCTGTTGTTTATTGTTGTCTGCCTGATCTGCTCTCGTTCATCTCTGTATTTATGTGATTTTGCTGCTGTCTGCCTGATCTGCTCTCATTCATCTCCGTATTTATGTGATTCTGTGCTATGTAAATGTGCTCTTCGTCTACCTCTGCTCAAACCTCTCTGCTGCTGAATCTGTATTTGCCTGCTCCTCTTCGTCTACCTCTTTTCGGATCTCTCTGCTGAATCTGTATCTGTCTACTACTCTTCGTCTACCTTTGTTCGGATCTTTTTGCTGCTGTTTGTCTGCATTTTTCCGTCTCATTTCAGTGTTTTCTTGTCAAACTCTCAATGTAGCAATGTGAATTTGAGAGGGAAAGTTAGTTAATAAAGGTCTATTGGCCCGGCGCAATTGTTTAGGCTCGTTTAGCTTTAGCTTTAAGGTTATGTTTATATGTTTTATTTATTTTTTTTGAACGGCAACTTTATTAGAACAAAACACTAGCAAGGAGCTAGAGACAAAATTACAAAGAAATCAAATAGGGATGTTGCAACCAACTAACCCAACTAAAGTTACTTTTACATCTAGAACGACACCATGTGAAAGAACGCGACACTATATCATCAAAAAGAACATCTTTGCGGGGGACGAGAGACGAGAAGAGGACCTGATTTCGAAACCTCCAAATACTCCACCATGTTATGTAGAAAACTCCTTCAAGCAAATCTTTAACTTTAGGACTTAATCTGATAGCATTGAACCAATGAAGCCAATTGGAATACGAATCAATCGACGCCCATGCTATATTCCACCACCGGCAGACAAGCCTAACGATGTCCGTGACCAAACTACATCGAAAAAACAAATGCGCTAAGTCTTCATCTTCTGAGTGGCAAATAGGACATGAAGGATCCGAAACCAAAACACCACGATGTTGCAGGTTTACACGAGTTGGTAAACGATTCAGATGGACCTTCCAAGCGAAGACATTAAGTTTTATCGGCACATACTTAATCCATCTTGTAGCGATAGGGGCTTTTGGAAGAAAAACATCATCAAGAAGATTTCGCACGTCTTTGACACAAAAGACACCTTCCCCATTTAAATCTCAAACCCACCTATCCTCCAACGATGACAAAATCGTCCCTTCTATGTACTCTTGTAGGAGAGATAATTGCGAACTTTTAGACCCACCTCTAACTGGACGACGAAGAGACGAAGTAACAGAAGACAGTTTCACAGCCACCGAACTATCTTTATTAGTTTCCAAAGCAAAAATGCGAGGAAACAAAACACACAAGGGATTATCGCCGATCCAAACCTCCTTCCAGAAATTAGTGCGCAGCCCATTACCCACATGGATGCGACAATGGGATACCAAATCTACTCCTCGATCTTTAAGCGAATGAATTTCCCGAATAATGGAGAGCCAAGTCGAATACCGAAATGGGGATGAGGAAGGTAACTTGGAACCATGCATAGACAAGATCAAACGACACCACAGGGAATTGTCCCGAGAAATAAATCTCCAAACCCACTTGAAAAGGAGCGCCCTATTTAAAGCATACAAACTAGAGATACCTAACCCACCATTTTTCTTGGACGCGAGAGTCGTGGTCCATTTAATCCATGTTATTTTCCTCTCATTGCATATTAAAACTCTTCATAATAATGTACCAGCCGCACCGCCTAAAGGAATGCAACACATTCACATTTTACGTCCGCAGACTAAGAGAACAACACGCAGACCAAAAGTGACAAACATGAAGTCGCAGTAATACATCCTCGCTATTACCCAGAGCAAGAAGTATCGATCGTAGTCCGCTGACTGATACGAACGGCGGCTGTGTTGCGCACCTTGCAAAGAAACCTCGATATCTTTGCATGGGAACCAAAACACATGACTGGTGTGCCACGATCGATCACAGAACACAAGTTGAAAAATCCGACAATTATTACCTCCCCATGTAAGGCAGAAAAAACACGGCAAGCTCAAGCGCGCTAAGGCCATTTCTGAGGATTGTACATAAACTGTGTAAGGCAGGTAAATCATGCGAGAAGTTCTATTACCATGACTGGCTCTCCAATCCCCGTTATGGTCAAAAAGAGCGATGTGTAGCTTGCGTGATGTGCGTGTGACTTCACCGTCCTTAACAAAAGCATGTCCTCTAAGACTGCTAACCACTACCAAGATAGACTGTGAAAGTGGAGTCCTTATGCGGATACCCCATTCAAGTGCTTCTTGACGCATAACAATGGGTATCACCAATCCAAATGGCAAGGATGCCGAGGAAAAGACGCCTATCACACAAGTCAAGGTGTCTATTGCTTATACAAAGATGCCGTTTGGCCTAAATAATGCGGGTGCCGACCTACCAGCTACTGGTAGAAACGCTTCGAGTGGCAAGTGGGATTGCACAGCCTCCCCGGCAACGGCGCCAAAAATTGATCCGCTCAGACTATACCTTAAAATACATATAATATAATAAAATATCAAATATATAGTAAGAATAGTCTAAAAGCAGAGTCAATGATACCGAGAAGTAGTATAGAGCTTTCCCGGGTCGTAAATCCCCAACGAGGCTGGAATGGTAAATCGATACGAATGAATTGATGATTTGAATTGAGAAACAAATGATTTTGATTTTTAACTAGATAAACTAAAATTAATTAAAGAAAACTAAAATTATTCTACGGGAAACAAGCAGTGGAAAATGGGAATCTTAAATATACTACGGGGAACAAAAATAGTTATACGGATAAATCCTAAACTACGGGGGCATAAATAATGGCAATGAAAATCCTAAGAAATCTACGGGGAACGTAATTAGGCTAAAAATACTTAACTAAAATAATTAAAACTAATAAACTAAATTAAACATGCAATTATAGACTACCGGGAATTAAATCGCAAGCTAAAACTAAAAATTACAAAAATAAAGTCATAAAATTAATTTTAAAATTTAAATAAATTAAAAATATTCTAACTTAAAAGAAAATGTAAAAAATTTCAAAATCGGAGTTAAAAAGCGAACAAAACGGTAAGAAACGAAAAAGTCGAACTCGTAAACGAGCCCGGAACTGAAATTTGGGCAAAAATCACCCTACACAAGTTTTAATAATTTTCCTACAAACTATTTGATTAAAGAAAATTTTCTAAAAAAGAAAAATAATTTTTTGTTAATTTTTGTATTTTTTATGAATTTTTAAATATTAAATACTAATTAAAACAAAGAAAATAGAAAAAGATAAAAAATAAAAGTCTAAAAATTCTAAAAAAAATCAGATTAAATAAAGAAAAAGTTAACAAAACTAAAAATGTAAAAATGCCCAAAAGTTACTGTTTGAATTAAAAGTAATTAAACTAATTAAAATTTAACCTAATTTAATTAATTAATTAAAATACATCTAACAAGGTTAACTGCTGGGGACTAACAGTGAAAGGACACAAGGACTAATGGGGAAACAACAAACTGACAAGGGGGACTAACAGAGGTAACCTAAAAACTGAAATTTACATAAATGATCCCTGAGGTGGACCCCGATTGCAAATCAAGTCCTAAGTGCTTATTATCAAAAAGTCAAAACAGAAGACTTATAGAGGGGCTTATGGTGATTCTTTTTTGTAAAAGCCAAGGGTGCTGAAATCTACTAAATAAGCCAGAAATGTGGCTTTTCTTTGACAGAACCTCAAATAAGCTTAAAAGCTCTTTTAGTTTTCTTTTTAAGCTACAAGGCACTCAAATAAGCTGAGAGTCAATCTCAGCTATAAGAATAAGCTACTTAGGCTAAGATGAGCTACTCCTAAATAAAATAAGCCCTAAGATAAGCTAAAATATAAATAAGCTATTTCTAATAGTTAAAAAAAACAGAAAAACACCTAAATAAAGCCTAAAATAAGCTAATCTAGAAGAAGAATTAAGCTGTAAGACTTAGGGGGCTTAAAGCTGGTCCTAAGGGCTTAATGAAAATGTAAAAAAAAACTAAGTCTTATGTGGCTTATTTAAAAGAAATCTAGGTCTGAAGAACTACTTTTGCACGAGGGCCAAAGTAAACAGTCCTAAGGGGCTTATTTTTGCTTAAGCCATTAAGCCCATAAGAGGTTAATTTGAAAAACCAATTTGAGACAGATTTAAGGGACATGTAGGTGAGCTCGTTTTCAAAAAAATGGGACTTTAATCTCAAATGTATCCTGCTGATAAGCAAGGGAGAAAAAGACTGATTTGCACTAAACAAAGGTATTGACAGTCAACTTACTAAATAAAAGAAAGAGACCAAATGTACTTTTAAGAACTTAAGCTGTAAAACCCACATGAAATTACCATGAAATTTAAATTTTTAATAAACAATAAAATCACGACAAGAAAACCTATGAATTT
>BQNB010170771.1:0-13639 GCA_026074375.1 Tanacetum coccineum | reverse complement strand
AAAAAGAAGTCTTGGGAAAGGATTTGCTTGAACAAGACTTTGCAGAAAGAATGGTAGAAATGGTGAATCAAAAAAAGAAACACTTTGCAGAGGAAAGAGCTAAAGCAAAGAGAAATACGCCTATGACTCAGTCACAACTAAGAGCCTACATGTCAAACTATTTGAAGAATCAAGGAACATGGAGCTTACTCAGTTGAAGAAGTTGAGTTTTGATGAGATAAAATAAGAGTTTGATAAGTTAGTAGAGCAGGTTGGTACTTTTGTTCCTATGGATTTTGAAGCTACAAAGGCAAAATTGAAAAGATATGGAGAAGAGCTTCAAACAAAAATTCCAAAGAAACAAAAGATTGTTGATAAAGATTCTCAAGTTACTGGAGAAAAAGTTGATGAGGTAAAGGAAGAAGAGCCAGTAAAAAGAACAGGAAAAAGAAAGAAGCTAAAGGCTAGGAAAGGTGTAAGTGTTGACAAGAGTGCACAAGGATATTAAGAGACTGATAAAGAGGAACCCATGGAAGCAATGAATCCTACTCATGTGGCTACAAAATCTCATGTGGTGGTAAATTGTAAGATATTTCAGCAAGGTCAAAGAAGTATTTATCAGATAATGAGAAAAAATGGAGCTGATACAGTCTACATGAGCTTTGGAGCTATGATTAAGGATTTCACAAAAGAGGATCTTATAGAGTTGTACAGGTTGGTAATGCAGAAGTATGGAACAAATAGGCCTGAAGATGCTTATGACATAGTGCTTTGGAGTGACCTCAGGACTATGTTTGATCCACCTCTCAATGAAGATGTTATTTGGAGCTTACCACTTCAGCAAAAGATGGTTAGTTGGAGGTATTATGATAAATGTGCAGTACATTGTTTAACTTTGGAGGCATGCACTATTTACATGTTAGTAGATAGAAAATATCCTCTATCAAAGGATGCTTGCCAAGTTATGCTGAATATGAAGCTTCAAGGAGGTGCACAGAATGAAGTTTGCTATCAACTGTTAAAGATAATTGAGAGGTAAGCTGGGATAAGAAAATGATGAGTCTCTTAGTAGCAGTAGGCAGATTTTAGGAAACTATAAACTATAAGGGAATTAAGAAGGATTGTTTAAGTGTTGGTTTAATCACCACACAATAAATGGTCATCAGTTCTTGATGTCTATGTCTAACAGACATCAAGAACTGACTAGTCCAAGGAAAACGGCTTTGGTAAAGACTTCTCAAATCCGTTTATGGTTGACAGTTTACCAAAAACTGTATGGTAATCAATGCACCATAGTATTGCACTAAAGCATTGGCTACTTCAGGGCAAACGACTACTGGTAAAGAGAACTCAAATCTATTGATAGCTGATAGTTTGCTAAAAACTATAAGGTTATCAATGCACCTTGTTCTTGCAACAAAGCATTGACTAGTCCATAGCAAATGGCTCATGGTAAAGACTTAACAAATCCGTTGATGGCTAGTAGTTTGTGTGACAACCATGGCTTGAGCAGGTTAGTCAGACTGTTAGTGTTGATTTAGGTGCCTGTTGCAATGTATGATTTATGTGATTTTATGTGTTTATGTGGGTTTATATGTGTTTTTGAGGTATTGGTAATCAATCTATTGAGTGTGATCATTTCAATGAGATTGGATTGGTGGTAAAATTGGTTAAGTTCATTTCGTTCACTTTTGAGTGACAAGAAAATGATTATTGAGATTTGAGCGTTTTCATGTTGAATGTGTAAGTATTTTTTTACCTATACGTATTTTTTTGTTAGTAATTTAAGATAGGTTTAGATTTTAGGTGGTAAGTTAAGAAAAATATAAAATTTCTATTTTAGGAAAATTAGGTTGAAAATGAAGGGTTAAAAAAGTTATTTTAAAAATCTAGTGAATTTTGTTTAAGCAAAAAGGTATAGTCAAATTAGTTAAGATTTTTATAAAAATTTAAGGAAATACAAGTAATTATATAATTAATAAATAAAAAAAATAAAAATATATATATATAAAGGCCTAGTCGGCCGAATAAAAGAAAAAAAAGAAAAGGACAATAAAAAAAAGGGAATTGTATTAGGAAACAAAAATCTAAATAGGCTTTATCTAGGATTACTTAGGAGCCTATAAATATAAAAAAATAAAATCCCTAAACCCCTATTGTTGTTCGACCGATCCAGAGAAAAAAATATTTTTTTAGGGTTTAAGGTATTTTCTAATTCCTTGTTTAATTCTAGTTCTTATTTTAATTCTTGTAATCTAAGTATGATGGATTAGGTTTAATCATGAAAATAAATTAGGGTTTTAAATTTTCTAGAGTTTATAGTTTAATGATGATTGTTTGATCATTGGTTCAATTGGTTTCGTGATTTGATCATGCGTTAGGGTCTAGATCGCCCGAATTAGTTGTTTAATTCACTGCAAAAAGTTAGGCCGTTTTGTAACGATCATAACTCAATCATAAATTATCAAATAAACAATTTACAACATAATGGAGATAACCTCAGAGAGTCTACTTTCCAGAAAAGTTGGTCTCGTGAGTTTTTATGGTCGGGAAGTGGGTCAAAAGGTCGTTACAAAATCAGTGAGTAAAACTGTGACGAATTTCAGTTTTGGTTTTAATTTTTCTAAAAATACTTAGACATCTAGTTAGAGGCTCTAAATCACGTGGAAGTTAGTTCATATATTGTGTGTGACCCCTGAATTTTTGCTAAGCATATAATGAGGTCTAAGGTGGTCATCTAGTGTCATACTTTTAGAAGGTCAGATTCTGGACGAATTCTGGACACTTTGGATTAATGAATTTTTAAAGGGTATTTGTAAAAGGGTAATGGCTTTGGGAGAGCTATGGGAGGTTCATAAGACATATATGTAGCATAGTGAATTTTGGTTTGAATTATAGAAGTGTTTAAGTGGTGCGTTTAGGACGCGTAAGTGAGTATAAAATTCTGCTCAAAACCAGAAAGTTTAAAGTGTAGCATTGAAGTGTAAATGGCATATGTAGAAGTTGGAAAAGGGTTAAAACAAGAATAGAACTATGGTAGATAGCTTAGATATCCATCATAGTTGAGGTTACATCATATTGGGTTGAATGCCTAATTGATTGTAGCTTATTGTGTGCTTAATTGTTTAGATTATCCGTGAAGTATTTGTGAAGCAATTGTTTGGATTCTTTTGGGAAGCTAAAGCTCAGCGTGTTTGAGTTTCATAGCTCTTTTTCTTTTGTTTTCTTGGGGTGAAAATGATGAAAAAGAGGTTTTGAAATGTGTTTAGTTACTTGTGTTTATGTGATTAATATGATGCATGGCTATACCGTGGATATTGTTTGTTTTTGTGTACTTGATGTTATGGTTATGAATTGTTGTGCTTGAGCGTGATCGTCTCATGGCATTTATGGATTTGATTGGTAGTAAGCATGATGGTCTTATTACTGTGTGTTGTTTGAGTGAGCGTGATCGTCTATTGTTTGTTTTGTTTTGTAGTGAGATTGAGCTATTGTGAACGTCTCAATGTATATGGTGTGATTGCATGTTAGCTGGTATGATAGTACGTTGTATGTTATCTATGTTATGGCCCCCCTCCCCCCCCCTACACTCGCTAAACCAACCACAGCTATCCTTTTATTTATCACAGTAATCTGGATTTAAAGATTTGTTTTGAGTGTCTTAAACTATGGACTCTCACCAACGTTGTGTTGATGTTTTTAAAGGAATCATTTTCAGGTGAGCTGAGGAGAATACTGAGGTTAAGAGAGGTGGCTAGAATGTCCGCTAGGATTGCATTGGAGTTCGCTCCTGAGTTTGTTTATGTTTGTTGCATGATTTTGTTGAATGTTATTTGATTTTATTAGGATCGTGAGATATTGTTCTTGTATTGGTGCGACCCTTTTTCATTAATACAAGATGTCATTCTTTTGGTTTTCGGTATTGTCATGACACATTGTGTCTTTATTGCTTAGTTATGCATTTAGTGTTTCTCTATTGTTGACACCATTGTGTTGTGATGATATCCATGATGTTATGCCTCGTGTTTTCGCCTTAGCGGGGTGTGACAGATTAATAACTTGATGATTTGAGGAAGGTCTTCGATTTATCAGAGTTGCGGAAGTGTATCTTTGAACTTTGAAATTGCTTCCCCTAAATAAAGAATCATTCGTATGCACATACTTCACACAAACAACTCATAGAAGAAAGAAACTATAACCTCTAAGTCAATTAAGTCCCGAATGTTGTATACACCAAAGTCAATTAAGTCCCGGATGTACACATTTCTTCCCCCTAGTTGTTGTACTATGTTGTATACACCAAAGTCAATTAAGTCCTGTATGTACACATTTCTTCCCCCTAATTGTTGCGCTATATCAAAATATTTAGCTAGAACACGTCTCTTCCCCCTGATTATGTACGATGACCATCAAACATAATCATAATCTTGTTACGCCAGAATATTTGATACTGAAGTCATGTGTGGAGTGCGGTCTAAGCATGAGAGTCAACTACTAACTTAAATTCCAGCAATCTCCCCTCATCAATATTGTGACATCATAAGTAACCTTGGTAATCCAACACTTCACTTGAATGAATCAAGGAAATGTTGTTTGTGTTTCTCGAAAACAAATTCCGGAAAAACACGATAACTACTAGATCACTTAGATTACTAGTTAACACTAATTGAATCATTAAACAATCATTTTCAAATTAGTGACCTACGTTCAGCGTTGGCTTGATGTTAGCACTGGTAGGATTTCCATTCATCATCGTGAATACTTTACTTAAGTATCACTATTGAATGTTCCGCGCAATGTCACAAAGACATGCAATGTCACATAGACATATAAGCGACTCTTGTACCTTTTGTATCATTGATGTTTTATTTAAATTTACTTTTGTGTCCTATGTGAGATTTGATTATATGATATCGTTTGGCTCTAGACTCAATTGGTGCTTTTTGGTTTTAGTGATCGGAGGCTGGAGTAGACTGCCACCTTTTCAATATCAACAATCTCGGAGTGAGATGTCAATAGATTATGCGTTTAATCTTGGTGACAATTCCCATTCACATTCTACTCCATCATACCTAAGGACTTCTATTCAATCTATGGAGTGTCCCTGGGTAGATCTCTCCGGTTCTGGTTGGATCATGGGATAATACCTAACCTTACCACCTTATATCTTATTTGATCATTGTGAGGTAGTTGGTTCCATACATTTCTTTTTCATTCTTCAACCCCTTTAATGTTAAACTAACGCGTCTTCATTATCATCTTGTTGTGATTGTTCCGATTGATAACTATGCCTTAGTTACATTATTTCCCATTCACATTCTACCCATCATACATAAGGACCTATATTCTATATATGGACATGTCCCTAGGTAGATTCATCCGGTTTTTGGTTGGATCATGTGTAAATACCTAACCTTACCACCTTATATCTTCTTTGATCATTGTGAGGTAGTTGGTTGATGGGTATTTAAGATCGAAACCATAAAAACCATTTGAAAATCAATCAAAGTGTTTGATATAAATCAAAACCATTAACACTATGAATGTTTCATTTTTAAGAAATACTCCCCCATACACTGTGCATTGTTGATATTCGCAAATTATTCTTTGTGCATATGGAGGAATAGTTGATTGCTCTTTGAGTCTTTTAGATAACTGTGATATTCCATACACTTAAGGCATTGTATTTTCTTTCTTGATCACATTTTAATCCAATTTTCTCCCCTCAAAAATTGCATTACTAAAGATATTTTTGATATCAATGGATTAAAATGGCTATTTGAGAATTTAGAATATACACATGGGAGAAGAAAACGGATTAATAGCATGATTCTGATTTGGAACTTTTTGAATGTTCTAAACAAATTTGGAAAAATAAGGTTGCGTCAATATATATTGTATCTAAAACGTAATTCGTATGTCGTTTTGTATTATGGTCAGTAGATTGCTCCACTCTCATCTTGTTAACACCTTGTTTTAGGAAACGGTCATAACAGACACACTAATCTTCACCATTTGCACTCTTTTCGATACTAAAACATATTGTCCACATTCTTTTAAATCGTTATTATTCATTTGTTAAACATTTTCAATTTGTATACACTTTGCTTGAGCTCAAGTTTTGAATATCTTAAATGAAATAGTCTCAAGTCAAGAAAGTTGTAATCTATCACGTTTTTGAGGATTAATCGTACAAAATATGTACACTTTCCTTTATTTGAAGAACGAGTCCTAAGCTGACATATACTTAGAAGTCGTATGTCCCGAGCACACTTTTTTGAAAAGATGTTGATAAAAATTGCTGGACAAAGATGTTTCTCTTCTTTTATAAGAAAAAAGCGCCACTGAAAGTCACTTTTATTTTTATTTGAAAACCGGGTTGTTATCTAAAATTTAATAACAAACCATTGACTTGAGCTAAAAAACTTTAAATGATTTATTTGAATAGCTCAAGACCGAAAAGATTTCTCTTTTTGTTGTTAAGGATAAATGCACTGAGAAGGAGTACATTTTCCTTTATTTAAAGACGGGTTGACTATCTGGATCTGATTAAAAACCATTGACTTAGAGCTACAAAACTTTGAATGTTTTATTTGAATAGCTCAAGACCGAAAAGATTTCTCTTTTCGTTGTTAAGGATAAATGCACTGAAACGTACATTTTCCTTTTATTTAAAGCACGGGTTGCAATCTGATATATGATTACAAACCATTGACATCGAATTTAGACAACAACTTTTGGAACCCATTTAAGCACGGTGCTAATGGGTTTACCAAATTTTAAAAACCAATTAAAAGTCTTTTTGTGTTCACGTGATGTAAAGTTTGTTGAGTTCACGAGGGGCTTGAAAACCGGATGTTTCTAATTTTGAAAACTAGCTCTCGTGGATTATCACAGAGATTTAAAATTCCTCTTGATATTCCATTGATTTTTGAAACTCGGTGTTTCAAATGGAGTTTTAAATCTTGTTGACGAAGAAGATTTCCATTTGTTAATGTCATTTGATGAAACATCCTGAAAATTTATTTCGTTTGAAAACTCTTCCTTTCTTGTTGATGGTTGAAGCAAAGTCATTCTTGTTTTGCATCGAAAGCATTTCTGATTTGGAATATTTGAAAGATTTCGAATGACTTTGCTTTGGCCTCCACACTTGTTTTACCGGTGTAAAACGGTGATAGTGTGTGGAGTAGACAAAAACATTTGATTCTTTCTTTGAAAGTTACTTGTCTTAAAACTCTTTTGAGAAAAAGATGCTTCAAAAGTTTGAGATTCCTTAATTGGGCTCACATTGTTTTACCGGTGTAAAACACGAGTGTGATGTTTCAAAAGATTGATTATTTTCATTTGAAGCTCTTGTCTTAAAACCCTTATGAGGAGAAAATGTTTCAAAACTTTGAGATTTCTTAGAAAACTTCCTATCTTTTTGTAAAGAATAGGTTGTAAACTGAGAAACCCTTCGTGAAAACGGTTTTGAAGATTCACCCGTGTGAACCTTTTCCGAAACACTTTCTTTAGGTTTTGAAGATTTTGAAACATTGATGTTCCATTTTTGCCGATTAAGAGAATCAAACTTCACTTTTAAAGCATTATATGAAGTCCTCAACTCATGATATTCTTTTTGACAGATACGAAACTTGAGGATGCCAATTTTGATTCAAAATATGGCATTCGTTTTTAAACGTGATCCTTTGTTCTCTTTTTTAGGCATAAGACTGGTGTGTTGAACTGGTTTTACAACTCTTTTAGCACATCAACTCTGGGAGTAAACCATGATTTTGAAATTTGAGAGTTTATCAACAATTTATCAGCTGGTGGTTTTCCCAAAATTGAATGTTTATCAAACTTAGTTTGCACAGACTTTCCTTTCAGATTTTCCAATTGAGTTCTCAAATGATTAATTTCTTTTAAAAATTGATCCTTTTCAGCTTTAGAATCATCTCAACCTTACGAGCCAATTGTCGTTCAAGGTAAAAAAAAACTTTATTTTTTTCAAGTTTTTTCAAAATACGCCTCAAATTTAGTTGTTCTGTTCGACAATTCAAGCTTGACATCATTAAAATCTTTTGTTTGTTGAGTTAAAACCTTTTCAGAAGCTCGCGATCAAACTTTGTTAGAAAACTCACATTTTGGCAATTTATCACAAACATTCTCCCCCGATTCCATGTTAAGTTCAGAAATATCCAACTGCTTCTTTTTGAAAAATTCAATTTTTTCGAGAATGTTTTTGAACTTAGGTTTCGCAAAATTCAAAACAAATTGAGTACTAGATTTTTGCTCTCATCTTGTGGTTACATTTTGAAGTTTTGTTTGGATCCCTTGCGACTTTTTGATTGAATCAACAAGTTTTTGTAAGTCAACTTCATAATGTTCATTCTCTTAATAATGACGCCACATGATAATCCAACTCAATGTTTCTCGTTTCAATCTCATCAAAATGTCCTTAAACTTTGGCTGTTACATCACAATGATGTGTCTCACTTTTGACCTTTTGAAACGACTGTTCAAGACAATTCTTTATAAGGCGTTACAAATGAGCATTTTCGAGTTGTAATGATGCCATAAAATTCTCATTTTCTTTTTGCACTGTTTTCAAAGAATTATTTTCTCGAGACTTGTGTTGAAGTGTGATTTCAAAAGCAATAGACTCATTAAGCCTTAGATTTTGAGAAATCTTTTTCCAATTACCAAAAATTCGTTTTGACATCCTGAGTACTTCAAATGAAACTGTTTGGACTCTTTTAAAATTCTCTCAAATTATCATCGTTAAATCCTTATTCTTCTTATTTCCATACATGAATTTGACAAAGATTATTGTATCTGCAGTTAGGATGCTGCCAGAGTTGATCTTTATACAAATCATTTTTTGATTCTCTGTTTCATCAAGATTAGACATTCAATTTTGCCTCAAACGCATCTTTCAATTTCGTTTATATCTTGTGAAATAGATCTGAAAAGCAGCAAGGTAACGTTGTAATTCATTAAGATTTGGTTTAAATTGTTTTTGACAAAACTCAATAGTTCTAATCTATGCGGTGATGTGTAAAAAAAAATGCTTGCTTTTAATTGTTTCTGTTTTATTAACAGAGACAGCTTTTCAAAACCAACTTTTATATTGTATAACTCTTTGATCAAAGGTGACTCACTCGGCATACTTTTTGTTTCCAGAAGCTTTTCAAAACTAACTTTTATATTGTATAACTCTTTGATCAAAGGTGACTCACTCGGCATACTTTTTGTTTCCAGAAGCTTAACAGATTCTTTAAAACATGTGAATAGAAGGAAGATGAAAAAATATTTTTGCTCAGCAGAAAGCTCTTTTTGAGGAACAAAGTCTTTATAAAGTTTGTTCAACTTTTCGTAGTCGATTGATTGAATCTTTAACTCTTGAAATTTTTTATCTTTTTGAAACTCATTCATTTTTAATTGACTCTTTTCAGCATCCTCAAGAGTTTCCTCAGAATCAAAAAATGATCAAGTTGTTTCATTTTTTTACAAAAGTTCAGAAGCACGATTCAATTAGGAGATTTTAGCATATGCTATGATGTAAACAACAAAAGGCCGTTATTATATCCCACACCCCGACTTGTATGTAAGTTTGTCCTTAAAGAAGCTTTTTGTTCACTTGTAAGCAACCGAGTGCTTACTTTAATAGTCAGTTGATCTGCCCATTTTTCCAAACAACGTTTTCAAGATCTTTGATTTTATCTTGTAACTGAAATATATCATTAAGATATTTTTCCTCTTTGTCACGTTGTGTTTGTTTGAAAATCGTTTGTGTCTTTTGAAGTAATTGAACTATTTCCTCGTTTGATCCTATTTTCTCTATTTATCACAACGAACCCAAAAATTTTCGACACGGACTCAAAAATTTAATCCAAATTATCACACAAATCAAATTACGCACAAACAATCAGAATTCTAACAAACGTAAACTCAAAACCTCAATCACATTTGAATTAAATTTTGCTACACGTGCTGAGCCCCCACAAATAAAAAACAAATAGACATCCGGACTAAATGTGATGTGTGATTTTCGGTAGACACAAATACAAAGGCCCAACTCACACTTATAACAATACTACTCACACACTTTTACTCAAACCCTAAACCTAATTCTACTCGCATGCGCCTCTTTTCTTTTTAGATGATACAACAACTTCACACTTCACAGTATAAGACTCACTCTCACACATACAACCCTAACCCTAAGTATATATTTCAGTCGCCTACCACACATCAAATACATATCTATCTCACTTATCAAAACACAACACACAAATTCAGATCTATTTCTTAACCCTTATTCACATGAGCAACAAATATTACTCACACTCCTCTCTTGTGACACTTACAACCACAACCTAGAACACAGAAACGAAGATCAAAGTAACTTTTCTAAATCCGAGTTTGACTTCAAGATTTCACAGGTGGGTTTTGTTCGTGTTGTTTTTTCGTTATGATATAAATCGAAACAAAAATATGAGATATGAGCACATGTTGTTCTTGTCTTTTTCTTTTGTGTTTTCGAAAATTAACAAGAAGCTTGAGTCTTCAAAAATTCATTCTTGTTCTTGTATCTATCAACGAAACAAAGAAAAGATGACAACACTTTTGTTTTTGTTCTTTTCTTGTGGGTTTCGAAAATTAAATGAAGTTTAGGCTTCAAAAATCGATCTATGATGTTATTGGTTTCTTGTTTTGTGAAGGTCTTTATAGATCTTTTAAATCTCAAAAGAGATACAAGCCAAACCGAATCTGAGATCAATGAACTTCTTGTTTCTTTTGATGATCTGGTTTCGAAAATGGTTTAACAGTTGGCTTTCTTGAAAGTTTTTAAGATCTATGATGATGCAAACTGAGATCGTTATTCGATTATGGTTAAAAGAGAATCACTAAGATCTATGTTGAGTTTGGAATAGTTGCTTCACGTTTGGTTCCGAGTTTGAAAGGTTGATGTTTTCTTTTTCGTTATCGAATATCAAACAAAGAAACAAAAGAGATCTATGAGGAGATGTTATCTTTCGTGTATGAGAATCTTTAAGATCTTAACAGATTTGTAAGACACGAAAAGAAACCAACTGAGATCTATTAAAGATTGTTTTTCTTGATGTCAAACTCGGTAAATACAAATGATATAAAACGTAGATCTATTTTGAGTTAGGAGTTGTTTAGAGTTTGTATCTCTTAGAGTTTGGATCTTCTTTTGCGATTCTTGTTTCTTGTTACCGAATTTGTGTTTCCGAGTATTGTTTTGATCTTGTGTTACCGAAAATGATTCCGAGTTTGATTTACGATCTGTGATGATTGTGTTTAAATCTTTTTAAAGATTCGAAAATAAGCTCTCAAAAAACACAAATCTGAGATCTATATAATCTTTTCACTCGTTTCTTACCGAAAATGAATCGTTCCGAATATTCAGATCAGTGATGACTTTTCTTTGTGTTAAAGTTCTTTGAGATCTATGAATCTGTTTAAAAAAATAAACACAAGAAACAATCTGAGATCTGATTTACTTTTGATTTCAATTAGTTACACAACTGAGTTTGATGTTTCTGAGTTTGAGATCCTTTGTCAAAAATGGATTCCGAGTTTGATTTTCTTATTTGAGTTTCCGAGTTTAATATCCGAGTTTGGATTTGAATCTGTGATGATAAAAACTGAGATCTACTTTTAAGTTTTCTTTGTTTTCAAACTCGATAAAAACAGTCAACAATCGAATTTGAATTTACCCATAATTTGACCAGACAAAATTGATAAAAACAGTTATGGACCCGAATTTGACCAGTCAATGATGTTGTAACAAACTTTTCCGAGTTTGACCAGTCAAACAACCGAGTTTGACTAGATCCACTACTGAATTTGAAATTGCAACTGTTTTTACTGAGTTTGACCAGTCAAACTTACTGAAATTGATTATTGTAACAACTTTTACTGATTTTGACCTTAAAATCTGCTGAATTTAAAAAATAAGCACGAATTAAGCAAATTTTGTACCAATTCTGCCACGACACTTACAATAAAACCGTAAGCAATCAATCTCGATAGAACCGAGATTAGCAAAATAAGCAAAAATAAGCTGTTTTCACTGTTTGACCAAAAATAAGCAGATTTGACTCAAATTAAGCTTACGAAAATAAGCTGAAAATCAGTATAAGCACACGAAAAAATCAGAATAAGCACTGCAGCGAATCAGGACCAAATAAGCACGAAATAAGCCCAAATAAGCTCGAAAAAACTACTGAAATAAGCTGTCAGAAGAAGCTGTCAGAATAAACTCTCCAAAACACCACTAAATCGCCTGTGCATCTCTGATACCACTTGTTAGATCTGAAATTCAGGATCAATAAGCAATAAAGTGTTTAGTCTAGAGAGAGAAAGTAGAAAGAGAAAGAGGGAGGAGGAGGATTAGAGAAAATGATTAGAATGAGATTAAGAAACACCTAGAACAACCTCACAAATGAGGTGGTAAGAGGGGTATTTTATACCCAATAAAATATGAGGCTGGGCCTTGTCTTTTAGACTTTTCCATATTGCCCTTTATCTTTTTAGACTTTAACGATTTTAGCCAGGTCTTGTGCTTTATTTTTAGTCACAAGCCTTTCACTTACCTATTAACAATAATTATTCTTCTATGTAATTAACAAGACTTTTTATCTCAAGTAAAGATCGTCACTTTTTTATCAATCTATAAATCTTCCCTCAAGGGACGATCATTGAGATCTCTCTTTGATTGCATTAATGATCATCATTTTCTTATTCGTAACAATCTCCCCCTAAAGGATGATTATTGAGATCTCTCTTGTGACTTTGATCTTTGAACTTGAATGCTTGTTTTTCTTGAGTCTTGTTGTGTAATAGTTGTGCTTGTTTAGTCATGCTCTTTTATGATCTTGGAGCTTTATCTTTCCATTTTCTTTCTAGTCTTTCGCCTATTGAGATATTCCATATCATCATTCATTTTACCATGAAATCATTTGATTTAATCTTTTGCAGCTTTTGACCAACATACTCATACTTTCTTGATAGCTTACAATCTTCCTCATGTAGAACTTTTGTCTTGATCAATAATTTTGATGTTTTGAGGAAGTTCTTTGATTTATCAGAGTTGCGAAAGTGTATCTTTGAACTTTGTGTATGAGATATGAAGGAACTTTGATTTATTAGAGTTGCGGAAGTGTATCTTTGAACTTTGTGTATGAGATATGAAGGAATGAATATGACGGTATTCTTGCTTCTGAAAGGTAGAGATGTTGTTAATGTTCTTCCCTCCAATTGCTTCCTCCCAAATAAACAACCATTCATATGCATATACTTCACATTTCTTCCCCCTAATTGTTGCGCTCTATCGAAATATTCAGCTAGAACACTTCTCTTCCTCCTGATTGCATTTGATGACCATCAAACATAATCATAATCTTGTTGCACCTGAATATTCGATAGTGTAGTCATGTGTGGAGTGCGGTCTAAGCATGCAGAGTCAACTACTAGCTTCAATTCTAACCATCTCCCCTTATCAATATTGTGACATCATAAGTAACCTTGGTAATCCAACACTTCTCTTGAATGAATCAAGGAAATGTTTTTTGTGTTTTTCGAAAACAAATTCCAAAAAAACACGATAACTACTAGATCACTTAGATTACTAGTTAACACTAATTGA
>BQNB010170770.1:0-13639 GCA_026074375.1 Tanacetum coccineum | reverse complement strand
AACCAATACCCTCTCCTCCTCACCCAAGTGAAGACCAACCTGAGCCACATCCTGACCCATCTCCTAGACCTTCTCCTTCTATACCTATTCCTGATTCCAATCCAGAGGGTTCTGGTGAGAATCATGGAGGTCAGTCATCCAGTGATAAATCCCTCTTTGGGAATGAGGATGGCCTGACACTCCAAAGTGTATATGATCTTTATGTTTCTTTGTGTGAACAGATCATAATTCAGGCTAAAGAAATTAAAGATTTGAAGGCACATATCAAGAAGCTTAAGAAGAAGGCCATACCTGTGATCACACACCACAAAGCTTAGATGAAGAGTGTTTCCATGAAGACAAGATTGGCAGGGAAGAAATCTATGCAGAAAAAGTGGATGCAGAAGGAGTATGTACCCAAACAGGGGAGGAAAACTGCCAAATCTAAACCAACTGCACACAAGGATCAAGCTTTTGATGATCTTGATGATCTTGATGCAATGGATTACATGGAGACTGAGGATGCTCACAATGAAAAGGGAGTAAGTACTGAAGATCAAGTTAGTACCGTCAATCCAGATGAAGGTACCGACAAGCCAAAAGTTAGTACCGACCAGCTAAATGTTAGTACCGACAAGCTCGATGAAGGTACTGCTGAGCCAAAAAATGGAAATTCAGATGAAAATGCTACTCCAATAGCTACTCCAACAGTTTTTGGAGATGATGAAACCATTGCTGAGTTTCTGGTATCCATGAGCCAAAATAAGGCTAAGCAAAAAGGAGTTGAGATTAAAGATGCTGAAGACTCTGATAGACCAAGGCCTACATCAACAAGATCAGTGTTAACATTGAAGCCTCTTCCTAAGATTGATCCTAAAGATAAAGGCAAGAAAGTTCTTGAGGAAGAAGCTGAGTCAGATGCTGAATCTGAAGGGGTTAATGAAGCTGAAAGAAAGTTTGCTCAGCTTGCTAATGATGAAGAGATAGCCAGAAAGGTTCAAGAAGAATGGGAAACAGAAGAGGAAAAGAAAAAGTTGGCTGAAGAGGAAGCTACTAAGGCTGCACTTATAAGAGATTATGATGATATTCAGGCTAGAATTGAAGCTGATAGCATTCTAGCTGCAAGGCTTCAAGAAGAAGAGAGAGAAAAGTTCACTATTGAAGAGAGAGCCAAATTACTTCATGATACTATTGCTGCTCAAAGGAAATTTCTTGCACAACAAAGAGCTGCTGAAATCAGAAGTAGACCACCTACAAGAACTCAGCTAAGAAACCAAATGATGACATATTTGAAGAATGTTGGAGGAAAGAAGCATTCTGATCTGAAGACCAAGAATTTTGAAGAAATACAAGTTTTGTATGAAAAGGTAAAAAGGTCTGATGAAAACTTTATTGCTATTGGTTCTGCTGAGGATGAGAGGCTAATCAAAGATGTGAACAAGAAAGCTACTGGTACAAAGAAAGGTGACAGTATTAAAAAGGAAAGTAAAGAAGAAGAAAGTACCAGAAAGAGAAAACTTGGTACTAGGAAAAAAATGAAGTTAAGGAAAAGAAGATTCAAACAAAACACTTCTGAGAATGATAGTGAGAAAGAGAATGATGAGCTAAGATTATGTTTAACAATAGCTCCAGATAAGGACAAAGAAGTGGATTATGAAATACTTGACAAGAAGTATCTTATCATACAATGGAAAACTGGGTATCTTGGAACTAAACCACAGTTTGATAAAGCTAAACACTTAGAGGATATTAATCTAAATGTGGTAATTAGAAGCAATGGACAAAAGAGATAATTTAGTACTCTGATGAGGGTGCTTTCCATATTTGATAGAGATGATTTGAATGTTGTATATCAACTGGTGATGGACAGATACCAAGATGAGATACCTGAAGAATTTGATAGAGTACTTTGGGGAGATTTGATGATTATGTTCAATCCAGATGATGAAGATGAGTTTTGGAACTCACAGCAGGATTGGAACGTAGTAAGTTGGAAGTTACATGGTTCTTCAGGGGTACATACTTTAATGACTGAGGCAGGATTAGTCATTCATATGCTTGTAGAGAAAAAGTATCCTTTGAGAAAGAAAGTACTATTGTGAATGCTAGAATTAAAGTTGGAATTTGAAGAAGACAGTACTATGACATTAGAGTTGATTAGCTTTGTCAAGAAGCTAGTTGCAGAGTTAGAATCTGAAGACTCTGATGGAGATGAGGAGGATCTTTGAGTGTTGGTTTCAAAACCACACAACAAATGGTCATCAGTTCATCATGTTTAACAAACATAAGAACTGGCTAGTCCATAAGAAAATGGCTTGTGGTAAAGACATCTCAAATCCGTTTATGGTTGACAATTTAAAAAAAATTATATGGTTCTCAACTCACCTTGCTTCGCAGTAAAGAGTTGGCTAGCCTAGGATCAAACAGTTTCTGGTAAAGACTAATCAAATCTGTTGATAGCTGATAGTTTGCTAAAAAATATATGGTTATCAATGCACCATGTTATAGTAATGAAGCATTGACTAGTCCAAAAGCAAACGACTTTTGGTAAAGAGAAATTAAATTCATTGACAGTTGATAGTTTACTCAAAACTATAAGGTTTTCAATTCACCTTGTTGTTTACAATGAAGAATTGGCTATCCCAGAGCAAACGGCTACTGGTAAAGGAATATCAAATCCGTTAATGGCTGGTAGTTTGCCAAAAACTACAAACCCAACTTAGTTGGATGTTGCTGTGTTGCTGAGAAGACATGTTGCTGATAAAGATGGATAGGTGAAGCTGTCAAAATTATCAAAGATCAGATCAAGATTTGACAGAGTGTTTGGATACATCCTCCAAGAGTTCATGAAGAGTAAACTGAAGAAACATGAAGTTAAACAAGTTAAACAATCATGTTTAGGGGAGGATTGTTAGGAATTATGCAATCCTGACTTAGTATCGTTAGTTATATTAGTTAGTACCGCTAGTTCTAATTTGTACTGACAGTACAAAATGTTAGTACTGATTAGATAGTTAGTACCGTTAGTATAAAATAGTTAGTACCGTTTATGAGATATGCTTTAGATATCTTAGGAAAGGATATGCATGATCTTTATACGCGTTTTGTTAAGCCCATTAGGGTTTCCTTAGTCTATAAAAGGAACCCTAGGCATAGTTAGTAGATATAGTTCAAAATAGATCAATAGAGGTCGATTAGTAATCATAGTTTTGTAATCTGTAACCTAGGCAGATTCAAGTTATAGTATAAAGTTCTTTTGTGATTCTTTATACTGTTCTTTTTAGCATTATTGATTAGTTTCCGCAGAATCAATAGTGTTCAAATCAGTGTTTCATTATTATTGCTTTAGAATTATCTAAAAGAACAAACCATTTACAAGCTAAAGGTTAAGATCTATTTAGCAAACGATCCAACAGACCCCCCTACACATATGCATCATATTATGAAAGAGTTTTGCACATGCAAGGATAGAAACGCACTTATATTCAGAAGATCTTATCCAAGTTAAGCCTTATTGATCACATTTTAATCATTATTCTCCCCCTCAAAAATTGCATATGTGGTGACAATTTTTGACTTAACAAGTGAATTAAAATACAAGTTAATGTGTGTTGATCCACTTGTAGAATCAACAAGCATGGGGAAAACAATGTTACATGCTAAATGAACGTCTTGAATTTAATTATCAAAATTTATACTCCCCCTCAATAATGGATTAGAGTGAAAATTTGAAGAGGGAGTTTGTTGATGCACATAATTTTAAAAGATTTTGAACATTTCTATTTGATAAAAATATCTTGAAAAATTGTGCTCAACAGGAAAATGATTTTTAATTTATCTTATGAAGTATCATTTCCTTATAACTTCTCTTGAGCATTCAAAACCTTGAATGTTTATATGATTGTGCGCAACACTGAGAAGATATGAACTTCCCGTTGATTTAGGATAAATGTACATAAATGAACATTTTTCTTTCTTTGGAGTCTGAGTCATAAGCTGACATTTACTTAGAATTCGTAGAGAAAGTTTGAAGAGGTATGTTTTGAAAACTTTTGAAACTCTCGCTCGAATTTGATTTATATACCCGTATTAATTTTAATCATCATTTCTAGGTACATAAACGTGATCGATTTTTGAGAGACATGTCGGAGAAGATTATTTTTGGTATTTTTGAAATTTTTTGATTTTGTATTTTGCTTTAATAGGTTTTCTATTTTTATATGTTCTTTTTTGATAGATATATACAAAGAATTACTGTGATTTTGCAAGACGTTCAAGCTCCTGTGGAGACAAACTGCGCATACTAAGGCGACGAACCAAACATTTAAACCTATCCACTGGAAGGGCTTTGGTAAAGAGGTCGGCCAATTGTTAATCAGTCTTGACAAAATACAGTTCAATCGTACCCTTTTCCACGTGCTCCTTTATGAAATGATAGCGGACAACGATGTATTTTGTTCTAGAGTGTTGGATCGGGTTGCAGGAATGGCTATGGTTGATTTCGAATCACAATAGATAGGAATCTTGTGAAAGTGCAAGCCATAATCCGTTAACTGTGTCGCATCTAAAGGATTTGGGCACAACAAGCGAATAGAGACACGTATTCTGGTTTCTTGGTTGACAGCGCCGTACAGTCTTGATTTTTCAAGGACCAGCTCACCACCTTTTCGCCTAAGAATTGAGCTCCACCGGAACTTGAAGGAGTCTTTACACCCCGCATAATCAGCATCTGAAAAATCTAGTTAGTTCAAAACCAGAATCCTTCATATACCAGATACCCTTATTAACGGTTCCCCGAAGATAGCAAAAGATCCTTTTAACCTCCTTGAGGTTCTTCTCGGTTGGCTTAACCTGGTACCGAGCACATAAACAAGTAACATGTACAATATTCGGTCGGCTTGACGTAAGATACATTAGGGCACCAATCATGCTTCGATATTTCGTTACATTGACTAGAGTCCCATTTTGATCTAGGTCAAGCTTGTCTTTGATCTCCAATGGTGTCCCAAGAGGATCACAAGTTTCCATTCCATATTTTTTAAGGATTTCTAACATGTAGTTGGACTGGTTTATGAAGATGCCACGGGGTGATTGGTTAACTTGTAAACTAAGGAAAAATGTCATTTCCCTTATCATTGACATTTTGAAGCGGCTTTTCATAAGGTCGGTAAATAATTGGGTATACCTAAGGTTTGTAGAACCAAAGATAATATCATCTATATAGACTTGTACCACTAAGATGTCATCGTCAAAGCGTCTTATAAACAGAGTTGGCTTAATGGCGCCTTTGAAGAATTGATTTTGTAGCAGAAATTTTGATAATTCGTCGTACCATGCCCTCAGTGCTTACTTTAACCCATAGAGTACCTTCTTTGGATTGTAGACATGACTTGGATGATCAGCATTGATGAAACGTTCAGGTCGACACACGTATACGTCTTCCTTTAACGAACCATGCAAGAAAGCAGTTTTGACGTCCATTTGGAATATGATGAACGATTTATGTGCAACATATGCCAAAAATATCCTGATAGCTTCCATCCTAGCAACCGGAGCAAAGGATTCTTCGAAATCTATTCCTTCCTCTTGGTGGTACCCTCTCACACCCAGACGAGTTTTGTTTCTAATGACCGTGTTCTCTTCATCATGCTTGTTTTAGAATAACCTTTTCAAAGTATGGGGTTTTATGTTATCTGGAGCATGAACTAACACCCATACATCAAGCCTTTTAAACTAGAGAAGCTCTCCTTGCATTGAGTCAATCCATGTAGGGTCGGTCATAGCCTTTTTGACATTTCTTAGTTCCATAGTGCTCACAGTCAGTGCGTAGATGCACATGTCACCATATGTTCGTAACTAATTTCTTGTCAAGACTAGTCGTGAGGATTCTCCTATCACTTATTTTAGAGGGTGATCCTTAGTCTACTAATATTCGTGAGGGTATGGTTGATAGAACGTATGCATGTTTGATGAATCCACATATTGAGAAGATGATGCAACAGAATCTGTGGATGGCGGAGAAAATAGATTTACGAACATCTTCCCATCGAGCATAGTATTTGGAACATTATCAACAACTGTTTCAAGTAGGAGTGGTGCTTGAGCATCTTGTTCCTGAACATGTTGTTGTTGTTGTTCTAGCTCGTCAACATCCTGTAAAGTTTTTGGAGTGTTTGTGGTATCTTCAACATGTGAAGGTGAATTTGTTGGTGTCGAAGTGGTGTTTGCTGTTGTTGTATATGCCGTTAGAGTATGAAGAACTTGAGGTTCTTGAGCAGCCGGAGCAGTTCTTGTAGCAGCTAACGGTTGACCATCAATATAATCATCATACATAGCTTTAAATAGGATATCTAATTCACGTTTAGTTAGTTTTTGAGATGTTATTTTTGATGGAGCATAAGTAAGATCGAGCCCTGAACAGATTTGTCCAAAAATCATGCTTTGAAGCCCGTGTGGAAACCGTAGAGGGGGGGGGGGGGTGAATACGTTTCCATTATAAAACTTAAATTAGTCAATACAAAACTTACATCACTCTCTACTGGCGGTCCCATAAATATAAGGGGGCCGCCTAGTACATCAGGGGGGCACCCAATTTATAGGACCGCCTCCAGAAGAGGTTTTTCGGACTAGATCTCTTGTATCAAATCACCAATTAAGTTTGACGCAATATGAGAAGTGTCAATAATAGATTTACAATAACTAGTGCATCTTCTATCAATATTTCCACACTCATAATGTTTACTACAAAGAGCTACACAACCATGGCTAACACAACATACACAACACTTCACACAATCATAAGCACAATGCAAGTGTAAAAGTAAAACAATAAATGTAAAGACATAAGTAAAGAGAAAGGTAAAAGAAAATGCAAACCGACACGGTGATTTATAGTGGTTCGGTCATGAAGCTCCTCTTCGCCCTACTCCACTCCTTGAGTATCCAACTCGAGAGTTACTTCACTAATCAACAAGCTCCCTTTCGGCGGAGAAAACCTTATACCAATGCTTACATTATTTTCCGACACTAAGCTAGATGTCGAGTTCTTCTTCGGGTACAACCAAACCCGTTATGTTTTATGGCCCAACATAACAAACCTTGTGTTTTATGGCCTAAACACATAAACCGCGTCGCTTACATTATTTTCCGACACTAAGCTAGATGTCGAGTCCTAATCTTAGCTAGAACCAATCTACCACTTCACCAATGTATTTTAAGGCCTAAAATACTAACCAACCCACAATCAACTCATCTAAATATATACATCATTTGTATCTACATACTACTAAAGATTGGAAGACATGGGCTCGATCTATATGTAACAAATGTTACAAATGGACTAACTAGACTACATAACTTCGGATCTTGAAGATGACCAAAGTTCTTCTCTTGCACATGAGGGAAAAAGGAAAGGATAGAAGATTGGATCACATTTAAACAAGATTAAACTATGTTAGTGATCAAGATATTTAGAGAGAGAAAGGGGATTTCAGGGAGAGAAAAGATTTTTGAAAAATCTATGGGAAGAAGGTTAATTTTCTGCAGGAGAAAGTGCAGTATTTATACGTAGGGAAATCCAACGATCAGCTGGTGGCGGTCCCAGCGGCCCCATATATATATATAGGGGCCGCCCCTAGACTGACGCTCCGATTTTTGTCCTTTTGTGGGGAAGGTTTATCTGGTTGAGCTGTATTCAGTTTTGGGGGAAAAACTGAATTCAAAATTTGAATTTCAAATAAAACATTATTTTTGTTTTTATTTAGCAAAACTATTTTGTGTATTTTGTAAAAATATAGTTTTGTGGAAATGTGATGGATTAATAAGAAAAAATATTTTCTTGATCACTAATCATGTTTAATTATTTGTTTGTACATACCTTATGTGATTTACGTCAGGTGTAAACCAATGTTCATCTTGATGCATACTTGAGATGTCGAGAGATGTTGATGCATGTATGCATTGATGATTTGTGATTACGAGTAACTTGCGCACTTTAGGTTATGTATTACAAGTCACATGTTTGCCATCACCAAAACATAAAGAGATCGTATAGATTAAATATCATAATATTTGAACTAACAATCTCTCCCTTTTTGATGATGACAAACTATGTAAACTATATCACATAGTAAAGTTTAAAAGTTACTCGTTTACACTCCCTTCTCCCCGTTTTGTCAAAGCAAAAAGGTATAGTGTGGATTATGGTTGGAGCATATAGGTTGGAGGTTTGAGAAGAAGACTTGAGAAGAGGGTACGTGCTCCGGGTATATATGTTGGAGGAATGAGAAGAGGGTAGGTGCTCCGAGTATATAGGTTTGTGGTATGAGGAGAAGATGTGAGAAATAAAGGTAAAGGTGATTGTGTGTTCCTTGGATAGTTTAGAAAATGTCATGAGAGATGAGAAGTAGGTAAGAGAAGCATGTAAGTACTTTGAGTGTATAGGATGAAGGAATGAGGAAAATGTAGATGTTCCAAGTATATTGGTTGGCGGAATTAGAAGACAACATGAAAAATAAGGTTGAGGTGGTTTTGTGTTTCTTGGATAATTTAGATGAGGTTATGAGAAATGAGAAGAAGGCTTAAAAAGAAGGTAGGTACTTCAAGTATATAAGTTGAAGGTATGAGAAGAGGACCTTAAGGTTAAGGGTGAATTTGAAGTGGAGGAGGTAAAGTATTTGGAGTACGAATGAACCCATCATCATATTTGACAATCCCCAATCCTATCTTCCTATAAAGGTGAGCTTGCATCATCCTAGTGAAGTCCTTTATCATCACGGTTTAACCAACTCCAAACTATTTATCGACATATCTCCTAGCTCCCCCTTGCTCATTGCATCCCTATGATAATTACATTTCTTGTATATTCACTTTAATGGATCCATGGATCAAATAAATAACCATCGATGGTCAAGAAGTTTGATGCAATTTATATAAGTAGAGCGCTTGCAAGTGCTCCCCCTCGATGTATGCTCCCCTTGTTTAGGGAACCAATGAATCAAGATATTGTTGTGCTACAAAATAAAGTTAGTAGACAAGTGCACATATACATATAGCAAAACATTAGCGGAGAACTAGAAATGTACTTCTAGGTTTTATTATTCTAAAATATGACACTTTGAAAGAGAAGTAGAAACTAGACACAAGTAATCATTATTTTAAAAACAACCTAAATGATGAAATAAAAAGATTCGAGACGTATGGCCCGGGTTTTGAATTGCGTTGTTCAAAATCCATCACTAAGAGCTCATCAAATGTGACATTCATCGTCTCTATGATTTTCTTTGTCATTTGGTTGTAAACTCTATAAGCACAGAAAGTAGCAAAATAACCAATGAAAAAGCCAATATCACCTTTCGCACCAAGCTTCCCAATATCTTTACGATCGGTTAGAAATCAAGAAAAGTATCGGTCACTCCTAAGTATGTAAAACGTAACTCGTAGATAATATTTGAAACTTATGTAAGCTAACCGAGCCAAGCCTATGGAAAGCTCATGGGTGGCCGGCCATTGTACAAGTACAAATACCCTTTCCATGCATTGGAGAGGGTGTTGGCTCATTTCATAATCTAATATTCTCTATTTTGTTTCTCTCTCTAGAAGTGTCCAACCACTATTTCTCTCTCTAAGATTTCTTGATTTGATTGTGTGTGTGATTAGATAACGTGTATTCTACAATTGGTATCAGTCGCCATGGGATGATTTAGAGTGTTTTTGTGTGCGTTTTTTATTCAATAAGGGTACGTTTGTGTTGCTAGTACACAAACCAAAAAGTGTACAACTTTTTGGTGTTGAAAATCATAAAGTTTGTGTTTTTAAGGTTCTAGTAGCTTAGTAATACTTACTTGTACAAAAGAAATCAAGAAAAAGCATCAAAAAGTGTGGTTTTTAGTGATTTGAAAAGTTGGTTTTCTGGATTTTTTGAACGCACCGGAATTGCCACCTTGAAGGAACCGAAATTGCCATTCAAAGTTAACCGAAATTGCCATTTTATGTTAACCAGAATTGACACTTACTATTAGCCGAAATTGCCATTAAGTGTGAACCAAAATCGCCATTAAGTGTCAACCGAAATTGCCATTAAGTGTGAACCGATATTGCCATTAAGTGTGAACTGATTTTACCATCTTGTCTGAACCGATTTAAACACTTTTGGTGAGCCGATTTTGACACATTGTGGTGACCCGATTTTGTCATTTTTTTGTTAGCCGGTTTAGACAACTTCATAGTTAGCTGATTTTACCACTTTTAAAGAACAAGAATCATTATTTCAAGGTTTCTTCTTTGATTTGTAAAATCCTGCGAAATATTTAATTATTTTCTCGGTTTAATCAAGTTTTGTAAAATCTAGTGCAATACTTATTCTCAATCACTTTTAACAAACTACACTTTAACACAATAACATCTAATCACTGAACGATCAAGATCTTATCTTTTCACATTTTACAATCCATTTGAAAATGACTAATTTTGCAGAACACCTGATAGTTGATGGTGCTGAGAACCATCCTCCTATGCTGGACAAGTCAATGTATGACTCATGGAAGAGTCGTATGTTGCTGTTTATCAAAGGAAAGAAAAACGGTAGAATGATGCTTGAATCTACTGAAAATGGACCTTTTGTCTATCCAACTATTGAAGAAAATGGTGCAATTTGACCGAAGAAATATATAGAACTCACTGAACAAGAACAACTTGAAGATGACTGTGATGTTCAGGCAACTAACATTGTTCTTCAAGGTCTTTCACCAGATGTATATTCCCTTGTCAACCATTGTAAGACGGCTAAAGATATCTGGAATAGAGTCAAGTTACTTATGCAAGGCACTAAACTGTCATACCAAGAACGTGACTATAAACTATACAATAAGTTTGGCAAGTTTTCTTCAGTCAAGGGTGAATCACTTTATAAGTATTACTTGCGCTTTTCTCAACTCATCAATGATATGCATACAATTGGCATGACAATGCAACAAGTCCAGGTGAATACAAAGTTTCTGAATGCTCTTCAACCTAAATAGAGCAAGTTTGTTACCGTTGTCAAATTAGCAAAGAACTTGTATAATACCAACTATGTTCAGCTGTACGCATATCTTAGTCAACATGAGGGATATGCAAATGAAGTACGACTGCAGCGTGAAAGATATCCAGATCATCTTGCATTGGTTACTAACCATCAAACTCAGCCACATTCTGCTCAGTATCCACTATAACTATCAACTCATCAACCAGTTCATTCTTCTCAACCATTGTCACCAACTTATGAAGCAACTCATCATCCACAACAATACCAACATCCATTCCAGACCCAACTCAATCAGACACCACCATCAATTCCTCAAAATGCTTATCATTCCCTCTAATTTCACAACAACCACCAGTTGAGTTTTCCCAACTTGACTCAGGACTTGCTGTTCTAGTATTTCTACCAGGCGATGATCTAATTGCTTGTCTTAACAAAGCAATGGCATTTATGTCAACTGTAGTTGTATCACGTTTTCCGTCTACCAACAACCAACTCAGAACATCTTCTAATCAAAGAAACCAAGCTACCATTCAGGATGGCATAGTTACTATTTAACAAGTTCAAGGAAGCCAGGGTCAGGGTTTTGTTGGTACGAGAACTCAGGGAAATGCTAAAATTTCAGGGGGAAACAATGCATCTAGTCAAGCAAGGGTTGTTATGTGTTATAACTGTCAGGGTGAAGGGCATATGGCAAGACAGTGTACTCAGCCAGAACGGCCAAGGAATTCTACATGGTTCAAGGAAAAGATGTTGCTGGTTCAAGCTAGGAATCTGGTCAAGTGTTGGCTGTGGAACAGTAGACATTTCTAGCAGATCCAGGAATTCCAGATGGTGAAGCTATTTAGACAACAATTCCGCAGAATGCTGCCTTCCAGACTAATGATCTAGATGCTTATGACTCCGATTGCGATGATATCTCTTTAGCAAAAGCAGTTCTTATGGCCAATCTCTCAAGTTATGGTTCAGATGTCCTCTCTGAGGTACCACAACATGACACCTATCAAAATAATGATATGCTTAATCAAAGTGTGCAAGAGACGCGGTATTTTGAAGAATCCCTTATTGATTATGTTCCAGATAATGAAATAACAAGTGATAGTAATATCATTTCTTATGCATAGTATTTGCAATAAACACAAAATGCGATTATTTAAGATACTAACTCTTCTGCACAACAAGATGCCATGATAATGTCTATGTTTGAACAAATGTCTAATCAAGTAACTAATTGTAATAAGATTGATCTGGAAAATAAATGTGTTAATTAATCCTTAACCACTGAGCTTGAAAGATATAAGGAACGAGTCAAAACTTTTGAACAAAGACTTAATAGTGATTTAAATAGTCGTGAAAAAATGATTGATTCACAAACGGATTACATGATTAGGAATAGGAATGCACTTAAGCAAGAAATTAACTATAAAGTGGGCCGGTCTACGCAAATGGTGCATGTACACATAAGAGACAATAACTAGAATGATCTGGAAATCAGGGAGGATTAAACAAATAAGAAGCCATATTATTATAGAGATAAAATAGAGAGAAGATGTGTGTGTCTAGAGAAACAAAAACATACACACTTTTACAAAATAAATCCTCACCCCTCCATGGAAGTATGGAGAGGGTATATATAGGTCATGACGAGGGAAACTATTCTAACTTAACAATTATAGTCCCTGCGGGTCTTGCCTAATGATAACTAATGTAATTCCAGATAAGTCAACATATTTTAAGGCTAACAATCTTCCCCCAATATGTGGACATACGAAATTACTTACAACGTTCCTAACAAGTACAATTACAATAAAATAAAGTCTTCCAAAGCACTTCCAAAGCTGAAGATGTCTTCTGAGTTCTCTTGGTCTTGAAACTTGTACTCCAGCTTGGATATTCATTGTCTTTGCTTGATCTGGAACCATTATAGTATGCATAAGTTGGATTAACTTCCCCCTAATCCATGTAGCATGTATTGAAAAGCTTTCTTCATAGACTCCTTTTTGGCAAAGTTTCTGAATCAGCTTCCCCCTAAACCAACATCCCTATCTTGAGCAAATTCTGAAACATTGATGTAGCTTCAACTATCTTCTATATGTCATTGACGTGCACAGTGGAATTTTGTAGAAGAAAAACCACACCAAATACTACTGCTACTTGTCATTGGGTCTTGGTGAATATTCGTTTGGGGGTACATGCGAGAAATTAGTAACAATTCTTCTCACATATGCAGAGTAATTCACAAACCATACAAAGTAAAATAGTATACACTACTTCCCCCTGGAAGTTGACCTGGTAACATCAAAGTCAACTAAGTCCCAGATGTACACATTCCCCCCCCCCCCCGTGATGGTTGCGAACTCTCGAAAGAATCATTGTTGTGTATGCACATATATACGAGAAGTTCTTGCCTTAAGCACAAATATTGAAATCCAAACGAACCATTACCTCTTGACTTTACAAACCGTAGAGGAGATGAAGCAAGAATCAAGAAAAATTGGTATAATCAAGGTCTTGTATATGATTGTCATTGAAGAATTTTAAGAATTTTGCTTAGACTATAAAGTACCATTGTCTTGGAATAGCACAATAATATCCTATGAGAATTGCTGATTACATCTCAACCTTTAAACTCTCTGGCTA